>JAPQWV010001583.1:0-81177 GCA_027422505.1 Craterostigma plantagineum
GAAGAATCGGGCTGCCGCCTGTGGGACATGCCGGAGAAATCGGGCGTCGGCCCGAGAGTCTAGGCCTGTCGCGAGCTTTCAAATTGACCGACAGTCCAATAGTTGCGAAATATTGCAATCTAGTCCCTGGAAAATTATAGAAGCAATCCAGAAAGTTCTAAAATTTGCGGTTAAGTCCCTGCGGGAAAAAGTCTATAAATAGACCCCAAATCAGTTGGAAATTTCATTCACTTTCAACCTATAAAAATTTCATTATTCACTCCCATACTCCCTAAATTCCCGAAGGAAGAAAACTGGATTTCGAGGACGGTTCGCCGGAAAAACTCATATCGTTGTGCTACAATTACGAGTTTAGAAGTTGTTGTATCTTGGGACGATCGCTGCTAACCGAAAGCACTATATATATCAGGGCAATTTGGTCTTACAGACAGTGTGTCAAACACGCCTCGACTGTGTATACATTGTCATGGATCCAATGGAGAATTTCAACAGACTATGGAACGAGCTGTTCATTCTCATGTGCCTACTCATAATCGTCCTCGCAGTGTCATGTAATGGGCCCTCACGCACTGCATCTGCATTTGAAGACTGTCAAAGTTTTATTCTAGAAACTTTCATCAGATCTCTACAAAGGATCGCACGTCAGTCACTGCAGAAGATAGCACTCCATCTTCCGATTGTCTACTGCTGAATTTTCATTTGTTACCGACCACATGCAACCGAGAAACAACAATCATAAGATAAAATCTATTGTTCGTGATCTGATCAATGGCAACCAACGCACCAACGATCCCTGCCAGCAGCCACGTCGAACGTCCTGCCAAGTTCAACGGGACGGAGTTCAAACGTTGGCAGTAAAAGAAGATGTTCTACCTGACGACGCTTCACCTTGTTCGATTCCTGAAGGAGATCGCTCCTACGGTGACAGAAGTCGCCCCACCAGCTGAGGGTGAAAATCAGACGATGCAGCCTATGCTGCTCGTGTCGCTCAACCTGAGCAAGAAAGGGCGGCATTAGACGCCTGGAATCATAATGATCATGTGCCGCAATTATATTCTGAACGCCCTCGACGACGACTCCCTATACAACGTCTATACAGTGGCTACGACTGCGAAAGAGTTGTGGGATTCGTTGGACAAGAAATATAGGACCGACGATGCCGGGCTGAAAAAGTTCATCGTCGGCAAATTCCTGGATTATAAGATGACCGACTCTAAGCCGGTGCTGGGACCAAGTCCGTGATCTGCAGCTGATTATTCACGATATTCATGCCGAAAATATGCAGATCAGCGAAACCTTCCAGGTAGCTACGATTATCAAGAAGCTGCCGCCTCTGTGGAAGGATTTCAAGAATGACCTCAAGCACAAACGAAAGGAGATGGGGCTTGAGGATCTGATTGTGCGGCTTCGGATCGAGGATGATAACTGAAAGAGTGAAGCCAAGAATAAGAGGGGCAATATGGAGGCGGGAGCCAACTTGGCCGAGCCGAGCTATGGCAACAAGCGGAAAAGGCCAGGTCCGCCGCAAAAGAAGCATGACCCGAATTCCAAGAGAATTAAGGGCAACTGCTATAACTGCGATAAACCTGGGCATATGGCCAATGATTGTCGTAAGAAAAAGAGAGTTAATAAGACTCGGGCGCATCTCACTGAGGAGAAGCAGCTGACGACGGACACGTCGGAGCTAGACCTGACTGCAGTCGTGTACGAGGCAAATGTCGTGGAAAATCCTAACTATTGGTACATCGACAACGGAGCAACGCGCCACATCTGCTCCGACGAAGAAATGTTCTCCACCTACACCTAGTTTCGGGTAGGACGCTCTATATGAGGAACGCGGCGACGTCCAACATCGTAGGGTTGGGACGTGTGGTGCTGAAGATGACCTCAGGCAAGGAAGTGACGCTTGTAGACGTGCTGCATGTCCCAGACATATGCAAGAATCTGGTGTCCGGCGCTCTGCTCAGTAATGCCGGATTTAGACAAGTGTTTGAGGCTGTCAAATATGTTCTGACCAAAAATGGTCATTTTATTGGCAAAGGTTACCTCGAGAAGGACCTTTTAAATTATCTGTATTGCCTGTAAAATGCGATATGAAGATCGCTAATATAATAAAGTAAGTTCTTCTTACTTGGTTGAGTTGTCTAATTTATGGCATGGTAGATTAGGACACTTGAGTTTAAACAACTGAAAAAGTTGATAAGTTTAAAACTTACTTCCACAATGGAAATCGATTCACAACGCAAGTGTGAAATATGCGTCGAAGCAAAGATGGTAAGCACCATTTTTTTCTTGTCGAGAGAAATAGTTCACCACTAGAACTGATCCATACTGATATATGCGATCTGAAATTCGTGCAAACTAGAGGTGAAATAATACTTTATTACATTTATCGACAATTGCACGAGTACTGTCACGTGTTCTTTTAAGCGGTAAAGACGAAGCTCTTGGTGCTTTCAAAAGATATAAGAGTGAAGTTGTGATAAGCTTTAAGCGAATAAGACAAGAGTACTTAATAAAACAGATATCAGGGAAGATATAATGAAGAACTTAGAGGCTTAGAGCAAATAAGATCAAAATAATAAGAACTGACAGAGGAGGAGAATATGGCACCGTTTGTGGAATTTTTGCCGAGAACATGGTATTATTCATCAGACGACGCGCCATATTCACTTCAATCAAATGGCGTTGCTGAACGCAAAAATAGAACTCTTAAAGAGATGATGAATGCGATGCTAATCAGTTCAGGCCAACCCAAAATTTGTGGGGGAAGCCATACTATCATCAAACATCATTCTAAATATGTTGTCACACAAGAACGGGATAAAACGCCGTATGAATTGTGGAAAAATAGACAACCTTCCTACGGATATCTGAAAGTGTGTGGTGTCTAACAAAGCCGAAGTGCCTAAACCAAAACAGGTCAAGATACAAAAACAGTTGATTGCATTTTCATTGGATATGCAGAAAATAGTAATGCATACAGATTTCTGGTGCATAAGTCAGAAATTCTCGACATGATTATTGGATGATTATTGAATCGAGAAATGCTATTTTCTTTGAGAACATCTTTCCAACGAAGGAAAGAAATGAAATAAGTTGTAAGAGAACTTATGAAGCCGTTGAAGTTTCGCCTCCAGAAGTTGAGGAACCACGGCAAAGTAAACATAAGAAAGTGGCCAAATCGTTTGGGCCTGATTTCCTAACATATATGCTAGACGACAACCTAGGACAGTGCAAGAAGCTCTGTCGACTCCAGAAGCTCCATTCTGGAAAGAAGCTGTAAACAGCAAAATTGAGTCCATCATGCAGAACCACACTTGGGAGTTAGTAGATCTCCCAAAAGGGTGTAAACATTTAGGATGCAAGTGGGTCCTTAAAGGAAATATAAAACTGATGGATCAATTGAGAAATATAAGGCTCGTTTAGTAGCCAAGGGATATTCCCAAAAGGAAGGATATGATTTCTCCGATACCTACTCACCCGTAACGAGAATTACGTCAATACGGGTTCTATTTGCTATTGCAGCATTGCATGACCTCGAGGTACACCAAATGGATGTAAAAACGGCATTCTTAAATGGAGACCTCGAAGAAGAAATCTGCACGCATCACCTGAATGGGTTTGTATACCTGGGCAGGAAAACAAAGTGTCAAGACTCGTAAAGTCGCTTTACGGGCTTAAACAAGCACCGAAACAATGGCACCAAAAATTCGATATGACTATACTATCGAATGGGTACAAAATCAATGAGTGTGACAAATGTGTATACATTAAGGGCACACCCGATGAATTCGTGATTGTTTGTCTTTATGTAGATGACTTGTTAATCACAGGAAGCAATCAGAAAATGATTGTAAATACGAAGAATATGCTGAAAAATAATTTTAGTATGAAGGATATGGTTTGGCTAAAGTCATACTAGGGATAAATGTCTCTAAAACGCCCGAAGGAATTGTGTTGACACAATCTCATTATGTTGAGAACGTGTTAAAGAAATTTAATGCCTTTGATGATCCTCCGGCTAAGACTCCTGTAGATCTAAATTTACATCTGGCCAAAACATAGGAGAACCTATATCACAGCATGAATATGCTCGAGTAATTGGCAGTCTAATGTACCTATCAAACTGCACTCGACCTGATATAGCATATTCAGTTAGTAAACTACAGCACGAGTAATCCTGGGAGTAATCATTGGATAGCCTTGAGAAGGGTGCTGAGATATCTGAAGCACACTATTAATCACGGCATACTCTACACGAGATATCCGGCAGTTCTTGAAGGATACTGCGATGCCAACTGGATATCTGACAGCAAAGACTCCAAGTCCACGAGTGGTTATGTATTTACCATCAATGGTGGAGCAATATCTTTGAAATCCTCCAAGCAAACGTGCATAGCTCGATCTACGATGGAATCGGAGTTTATTGCACTAGATATTGCCGGTGAAGAAGCAGAATGGCTTCGAAATTTTTTGGAGGACATTCCTTGTTGGAATAAGCCTGTGCCGCCTATTATGATACATTGTGACAGTATGGCCGCAATTGGTAGGGCACAGAATAGTATGTATAACGGTAAGTCTCGGCACATTCGTCGAAGACATAATACTGTAAGACAACTGATCTCTAGGGAGAATCGATATTGACTATGTGAAATCTAAAGAGAACATAGTAGATCCTTTGACGAAAGGCATTGCTAGAGATCAACACTATAATGTAGTAAGGGGGGAGACTTAAAAACCACAGACCCAAGAACGAGCTCGGTGGTAACTCAACCATGATGAGTGGAGATCCCACAAACTTGGTTCAATGAGACAACTAAGCTGAGTGAAGTTCAATAGTTTACATGGAATTTTCTAACAAGCTGCAGTAATTACACGTTAACGTGTGGAATTCTCATAAGCTGCCCAAGTAATTACACGATGACGTGTGGTAAAGGGTAAGCAATGTTGCTTTAAATGATGGCTATACCTAATGGTGGAGTATTTCGAATACTCTAGGATTAAGTCCTAATAGTCGATCACCTATATAAGTGAGAAGTGGGGCCGCTTCAATGTAACACTTATGAATCCAGATATGGTCCAAGGTCGAAATAGACACAACGTGAGAATCGAAAAAAATTAGATTCGTCACTATGTGTACGCAGTTGTCTTAATTTACACAAAAGTTCTCATCAAGACATCGTGTTCACTGAACAACGAGTAAATTTGATTGCGTTTCACTAGGAAAGGTTCAAAGCCACAAGCTACCTATCTCGATGCGGTGATGGGTTGTCGAGTTTTTCTTGCAAGAGTCAGCATGCATAGCATTAGCATTAATTTCCATTCATGTGGTGGGGGATTGTTGGTTTTTGAGCCTAATGGGCCATTGGATCCAAATTGGGTAATTAACCCATTAATAAATTTAGTTCCAGTTTTAATTAAATCGGAAGCCATCGAATGTCAAAACGAGAAAACGTTGAAAGATTACGAATCTACGTTTCACGGGGAATTTAACGAATATTAACGCTCAAAACCGATATCGGATGAATGAGAAATTCATTTTCGAAGTTGGCCCAATAATCATTAAAATAGTTGATAGTGTTTAAGTTGGGGAATTAAGTGTCCCACATTGGTTAGACACTAACAAAATCTTCACAATATATATAGAAACCCATGTGGGTTTAATCAAAAGGGCTTGCCATGTGTATGGCTTAAATGGTTGTGGGTTTAAAGTGAGTTTAAATGGGCTTGAGAAACTTGTGTGAGTTTTGCCCAAATAATAGCCCGGGTGCGAGTCGGTGCCTCGCACCGACGAGCACCGAGGGCCCCGTGCCCGAGCGCCAAAGTGTGCAATGGGCGCTTTGAGGTGCGCACTTTGCACTTCGCACGCCGCATCGGAGCGAGGAGCATTGAGGAATCGGAGTGAGGAGCATTGAGGAGCTTAAATTTATGCTCCGGCGGGCAGTGACTTGGCGGTGACATGGCAGGAGGTGAAGATGAGGTGGCGCTGCGTAAGCGCTGATTAGGCAGCCCAGATGAGGTGGCATGACCCATTGGATCAAAGGGCCGTAGTGGGTTGTTGGACTGGTACGGCCAACACTAGGAAGTGTCGATCGGCCCAACAGGAGGCGTCGGTAGCCGCATCGGGCTGTCGGTCGGAGAATCGGGCTGTCGCCTGTGGGACATGCCGAAGAATCGGGCTGTCGACCCAAGAATCGGGCCTGTCGCGGGCTGTCAAATTGACCGTCAGTCCAATAGTTGCGAAATATTGCAATCTAGTCCCTAGAAAATTACAGATGCAGTCCAGCAAGTTCTGAAATTTGCGATTAAGTCCCTCCAGGAAAAGTCTATAAATAGACCCAAATGAGTTGGAAATTTCAACCTACAGAAATTGCAGGGGCGGATCTAGGATGTTTTGACCGTGGGGGCTGTAATCAAAATTGGCGTAGGTAATGAGGCCATGTAGACAGTGACAGATCTAAGATTGTACGCATGGGGGGCTCGACAGGGCCGAATTTTGACCTGTTCATCAAGAGCCATATAATTTTAGGACATTTTTTAGAATTTGAGAGTCTCACATGTATGATCTATGTTTATGTTTGGGGCCTCACTTTATTTAAAAACACGTGACCACCAGAAACAAAAAATGGCCCTGACTCAATCACAATGTCGGCTCGTCAACCAGCCACATAGAAAATCTACCCACATGCCTGCTCACTTTATTGACACTACATCTTCTTTTATCTAAATGGTTGATATTTTCGATTAATATTCTAAAAAGAATCCTTGTGTACGATTCTAACTTTATTTACTTTTCTTTTGTGGAATAGCATTTTTGTAGAAATATAATTTTGTATATTTATGAGTAAAAACTTTACAATACAGAACTAAAAGTAATTAAACAAGTTCAAAGGCCAAATTCCTTAGTTGTGACCCATAAATAAAATGAATTTTTAGGGGGAAAAATATGATATGATACTTGAGCTGAGCTCCAAGCATACCCAATATGTTGAAAATAATTTCTTGATTTGACCGTATATTTCTCGTGGTATATCGTATAAATCATATTATAACCATACTGTTTCGTAAGAGGAGAAAATATGTGTAAAACTCATAAAAGAAAGTCAAGAAAATGGGAGTGAACTCCGAACTTAATATCTGAATGAATTAAAAAGAATAGCATAATGGCCCAAATCTGCAGGCCCAATAGGAAAAATAATCAAAATAGAGAAAAATGTTCCCAAGTGGAATCGAACCCACGTAAAAATATACCAAATCAACCTACCAGCCACGCACTGATTATTACGCCACTTACAATTACAATATTACTTGTTTAATGTGATCTATATATACTTTAAAACACAATATTCTAGATATAGTAAAAGTTTCGAAAATTCCCGGGGGGCGTGGCCCCTCCGGCCACACTGTAGATCCGCCTATTGGTCCTCGCAGTGTTCATGTACTGGGCCCTCACGCACTGCATCTGTGTTTGAAGACTGTCAAAGTTTCATTCTATAAACTTTCATCAGATCTGCTACAAGAGATCGCACGACAATCACTGCAGAAGATAACACTCCATCTTCTGACTGTGTATTGCTGAATTTTCATTTATTACCGACCAGACGCAGCCGAGAAACAACAATTACCTACTCTAACATTGACTATTGCTGTTGTTTTCTTCTTCTAGGTATCCACTTTAGTGTTATTTTGTTGATGGTGAGTGGTTTACGAAGATAATAATTTTCCATTCTAAATTATTGAAGATAAAAATCGACAAGAACGGATTTGACGTAACGACGCCCCATGAATCAGAGAGACCTCCTCAATGGTCAGTTATCTTGAAATAATGCTATATATGAATTGCTTAACTAATATAATGAGACTTTACCTTTTCGTTATTCTGCTTCTTAGTCTTTTCTTTGGATTCTTTTAATTGTTGCATAGGTTTTGTGGGTATTTATTTTCCTTGAATCTGTATATATACGTGGTTGTTATAAAATATGAACTGATTGTTTTTTCAGGTATGCCTATGAAGTCAGATCAATAAAGAGAATGCTAATTGAGATCACATGAAATCAGAGTGACTATGCATTTATTGTTGTAAAGAAATACACAAACGAAACCAGCAATGGATTGCCACAAAACCTTACGTAAGCCTGTTCAACTGCACTTTGCTATTCTAGCATGGCCGGTTTTTTATTTTTGGAGGCCCTGTCTGGCCCAAAATGTTAAGGTCCATTTAAAATTGTTTTTATTTGTATGGTCCTATTGAGATCGATTGGGCCTATTTTAATAAAAAAAATTTAAAATACACCTCATTTTAAATGAGTGTGGCCCTCTATTAACTGGATTTGTGGCCATGTGAGTAGGTCTTGATGCACAAGCCCAAATCCGGCCATGTATGCTAAGTTTGATTCTTATGCTTTGCTCTGCTCTTTATAACATGGAAGAAATATTGGCGTGACGACTGCACTGCGCCCAACACATACCTTAATATACACATTTAAGCGAATTACACATTATAATTCGTGCACTGCACGTAGTGTTGCAAACGAATCGAACTTTTTTGGTTCGATTCACGATTCGATTCGAAATTTTAAGATTCGAATTCGAATATTTAGAATACGAATCCGAACAAGAATATTCTGTGATTCGAGAAATAAACGAATACGAATATGAAATCACAATATTCGATTCGAAAATTAATCGAATTATTCGATTCGAATAATATAACATAAAATATAGTATAATTAATATATATTCACATATAATATATGATAACTCACTAAAATTTAAAATATGTTAATTCAATATATGTTTAAATATAATTTATTATAATTCAATATATATTTTAAATATAATATTGTTTATAATTTATTAAATAAAATAGGAAGATGACTTTGAGTACAAATATTCGATATTCGATTCGAATATTCGACAAAATATTCGAATTCGAATAAGAATCGATATATATATATATATTGAATTATTATTAAATATTCGAGTATATCGATATTCGATTATATTCGATTGTCATCCGAATACGATATAGAATATTGCGATATTCTACTCGATTCGATCCAACCCTAACTGCACGGGCAAAAACTAGTTACTATTAACACAACTGCTCACCGTTACTGTTCAAATAAAATATTATTTATAATGTATATTTGATTGCAGGCCGGACTTACCAAATAAAAAGTAATATAAATAAATAAATTAAATTTACGTCATAATTTGGATATACACTTTTCAAGCGTGGGTTGTTGAACGGGCCGTAAGCCATAAAGTTTTGTCCATTTTTATTAATATTTATTTTATTACATTATTGTTGTTGTTTTATTATATAATTATATTTGATCTATAAGATGGGGTGAGCTAGATTTTTCGCGCAAAAAAAAAAATTGATGGGGTTCTTCTTTTCCAATTACTGACCAGTTCTATATACCGTTCTGTGAACCCGCGTTCTCTTCTCTTCTCTCGCGGAGGTAAGACGTCTTCATCTCACAAATCGAAACATCATCGATTCGAGGTATTATTGCCTTATTCCTGCGTGTTGAAATTCGATTTCGTTGGTTAATTTTCTGGTAATTCTAATATGCGTATGCTTTATGTTTGTGATCGACGAGTTTTCCTTGTGATTATGTGTGGTGTGAAAGCAAACCGCGTTTTCTTTTGATTCAGCGGTTATTTAGGCTTGTGGCGAAGAGATTGGTATGAGGATCGCTGAATTGTTTGTCGTTTTAATGTAATTTCTCTTCCGTTTTCCATCGTGCAGCTGATGGTGCCATCCTTCAATTTATTTTCAGTTCATGTGTTTGATTGTGTTCTGTCTGTATTCGGTTGCATCAGTATAACCTAATGTTGGCTTGTCTTGATCGACAATGAAATCAATTGTTGCGTCATCCAATTTTTTTTTTTCTGTGTTATATGTATGCTGAAGGTTCTGAGAATGGATGAGGTCAAGAAGGAAGAGAGTGAGATGACGTCACCTGCAGCTTTTGTGGAAGGAGGCATTCAAGAGGCTTGTGATGATGCTTGCAGCATATGCCTTGAGGCCTTTTGCGAAAGTGATCCTTCCACGGTAATGTGCTTCATATATATTGCCCTTTTGTACGATGATAGCTTTCATAATGAAATGTCTTCTTATTGCAATTAAGAGCTTGTTAATTTATAGGTGACAAGCTGCAAGCACGAGTTTCACCTTCAGTGCGTTCTTGAGTGGTATGTAATGTCATAACGAGATATTACCGTTTGTCATTTCCTCCGATAATCTACTGTTGTGTTGGTTACGTAACTGTAAAGGTGTCAAAGAAGCTCCAATTGTCCCATGTGTTGGCGACCTATAAGCCTCAAAGATCCAATCAGGTTCATATATAATTCTTCATTGTCGTTTGAATCTGAGTTATTTACAAAGAAAAATCGTTTCTTGCTGTTCTTCACATAACATGAAGCTGTATCACCGTTGCAGTCAAGAACTCCTGGAGGCAGTAGAACACGAGAGAAGTATCAGACGTGCCCCATCGAGGAACACACCCATATATCATCATCCCACACTTGTCGACTTTGAACTGCAAAATGTGAGCGTAGTCTGCAGTATCCATTAGTTTACAACATAGTCCCTTCGAAAATTGCACATACGTGACAATGTTATGTAACATCTGCAGTTGCCAGTTGGGGTCGATGGTTCTGAACTTGAGGAGCGAATAATGCAGCACTTGGCTGCAGCTGCTGCCATGGGGAGGACCCATCGCATTGCATTGAGGGAGGGTCCAAGGACCCATTCGTCGGCTCGCCCACGGCTCATGGTCCTCTCAGCTAACCCAAGTGGATCTTCGACCGGCCCCAACCCACCTTCTCTTGGCTATGCCGAAGTGGAAACTGAAACACATTCGCCGGCAACCAATATTGAATCTCAGGCCATACCTAACGCTCATCAGGGATTGTGTACTGATAATAGGTAATATTCTCTGTTTGATCAACTTTAGTTTAAGAACCATGACTTGATTTACACTTTTTCTTATGTATGCACTTAGGAGTAACAATCCGAACCAAGACAGGCCGGGGCCTTCTGAGTTGCAATCTCCTTCAGACAATTGGAAATCTCGGTTCAGTTCACTGTCCATGAAGTATGAGAACTTTCAGTTCATATATTCTCTAAAACCACATCATATACGAGCTGTGTCATATATGTCTTGTCATTTCTCAAGGTACAAAGAGTCCATTTCGAGAAACACGCGAGGATGGAAGGAGAAGCTGTTCTCAAGAAACACTTCAATGGCAGAAATCGGTTCTCAGGTCAAGAGAGAGCTCAACGCAGGCATCGCCACAGTTTCCCGCATGGTGGAGCGCCTCGAAACTCGGGAAAATCGCGCGGCTGTAAACGCTCCATCTGAAAATAGTGCTGCGAACTCTTCGACAAGTGATAGCATGGAAACCTCCCGCGAAGAACAGTTGGACGGTAATCGTCCTCCTAATTTTGCCCCGAGTTCGGTCTCAAGTTAACTTCTTATTTGCTAATTTAAAGAGGGCTTTCTTTTGCCTATCAATAACACACACAC
This sequence comes from Craterostigma plantagineum, assembly GCA_027422505.1. Taxonomy (NCBI): domain Eukaryota; kingdom Viridiplantae; phylum Streptophyta; class Magnoliopsida; order Lamiales; family Linderniaceae; genus Craterostigma; species Craterostigma plantagineum. The sequence continues at coordinate 11,544 of JAPQWV010001583.1, forward strand.
ACACACACGCAGAGATGCACATTTATATATGTGAAATCGGAAAACTGAGATTTCTTTTGCATGAACCTTACAAGTTTGGTGCTATCATCTCTGTTTGTATTTTCCATCAAATATACAGTTCATTAATATATACAGTTTGGTATACAATATATCTGTTTCTATTAATTACATCTCTTGATTATAGCTTATAAACCAAGAAACGGGGAAGATATGATATGATACATCATCAGTACCATGTAAATGGGGACACACAGTAAAACACACACACATACACCGTTTCTTACAGCTATACAGAAGCTTCATCGTCCACGTCGTCCACGCCAACACACAGCAGCGGGCAAATGCAAGAAAACAGCCCACTCTTCTTCTCCTTCGAAGACCGAGAATAGGCAAACCCCTCGGAGAAATGAGCAGCCATGTACTCCACGACAGCCTAAGACAAAAAAGCATGGATAATGCAAGATTTACGATATCATACGTAATAATACCGTTCGATGAATACTCTCAATTACGTACGTACCTTTGCGCCCGATTCCACTATATCCCTGGGCGGGACTTCAAGAGGAGTTTGATCGGCGCGAAGACGCCTCAAATTCGTCAAGAACCTGACCGAGTCGGGCAGATGCTTTATCTGATTATCGCTTATATCGAGCTCCTCGAGCATCGTTAGGTTCCCGAGATTCTCGGGCAGCGATCTCAGGTCGGCGAAGTTCTTCCCTACGTTCAACTTCTCGAGCCTCGACGCGTAACAGATCGATTCGGGCAATCCCTCGAGCTCGTTGAAGCTTACGTCGACTTCCCTTAAGCTCGACAAATCTCCAATATTCGAAGGCAGCCTTCGAACTCTATTGTAGTGAAGCGTAAGAACTTCCAAGCTTCGTAGCTTTGCCAAGGATTCAGGCAGGCGTACAAGTCGATTGAAGTCAAGCCTAAGCTCGACGAGGGACCCACACGAGCCTATCGAATGGGGCAGTTCTTCGATGTCGTTCGTTCGAGCGTCGAGCGTTTGCAGCGAAATTAGGTCGCCTATGATTTCGGGCAATTTGGCGAAGCGATTCGTGCTTATGTCGAGGGTTTTGAGGTTGCTTAAGCCTCCGAAAGATTCGGGCAGGTTTTTTAAAGAGTTTGAGGAGAGGTCGAGCGACGTTAGGGCTTGGAGTTCGCCGAAGGTGTTGGGGAGATTTATGAGGTTGTTGCCTACGATTTCGAGCTTCGTTAATGTTTTTAGGCTCGATATCGAATTGGGGAGGGCCATGATTTTGTTTTCGGACAGGTTTATCTCCGTAAGAGATGAGAGTCTTCCTAAAGAAGAAGGAATCCATTCGACTTTATCGGTGAGTTTGCTTCTTAGGTCCATTACTGTCTTCCCTGACCTTGCGTAGCTCTCTATCAGGGCGGAGAGCTGCATAAGGTTGAGCTTCTTTGCTTCGACGGCGCCGGCGTTGTCTGGTAATTTCAGACAGCTTTTTCCTGGGCGTGGGACAGCTTCGTCGTCTTCTTTCTGGGGAACATCGTTGGGCTTTGTCGTTGAGTCCTCGCCGGAGATTAAAGTCGACGCCTTTTGGACGAGGCCGTCGAGCTCGGCGAAGATTTTGTCCATCTCTATGACTTGCTCGGCCTCTCTTTTCTGCTCGTAGCTCCTCAACTTAACGACCCCTTTCTTGGTTTCTTGGAGGACGGCGAAGAGCTCCGGCGAGGAGTCGTTGGACGGTGGGCGGAGCTTTGAGATGGCGTGGAGTTGGAGGGTTTGTTCCTCTTCCACGGCGAGGAGGAGTGAGTAGGCGGCTTCGACGTCTTCGATGGTTGGCCGTGGGGGTAGGGATCTGTAGAGCCTCGTGATTTCTTCGGCGGCTTCGACGTCGGCCGGAGACGGCGGTGGTGGTGGTTGTGGGTGGTGGTCGGCCATCGGTCGTTTTTGTGGGTGATCGATTGATTGATTGAGTGATTGCTTGTTTTGGGTTGACTTTAAAGTAGATATATTTTGTTTGTTGTTCTTTTCGGATGGATAATCTTGGATAACCTTACATCTAAAAGTGTGGTTACTTGTTTGTGTCAAGTAATAAACGATGGAGGTGGTTGATGGAGCAAAGTCCACTAACCTAGTAACTGCCTTGATTATGGGATAACTGCATACGTAGCTCCCTAAACTTTTAAATAAATTAGTATGTTTTGCACCCATAAATGCTTGCTCTATGATATACTAGTAATTTGGCAAGACACATCCTATGTGTGTGCTACTATATATATTAATTAAATAAATAGATGAGTTTGGATGAGAACAATTGGGTTAATAACATGGCCGTTTTTATGGATGTCTTGGATAGTTTTGTTTTGTTTCGTATCAATTATTGATTTTATTATTGATTGGCTGATATTGATTTCTATTATTAATATTTTTTAATTAGAAAATTCATACACCAAATCAATTTTGATTTGGCAGCTTGTATCTCCCTCTCCCCATTTATATAATAGTATAGATAACAGAGAAACTCATCGGATTATTTAGCTCATGTATCTTTGCAGTTATATCAAGCTATCGTTTTGAAAAAAAAAATCTAAACTAAAAAAGAAAGAGGTAAAATGGTATTTGTTTTAATTTCGGTTTAGTTTTTAAATCCCAAATGAAGACCAATTCTATGGCATCTGGCTTCGAGAAATAATATAATAGTATAGATACTCTTTGGACTTGCCTTTTCGATTTCGGCGAATTTTCGTTAAATAAGAAAACTTGTTCCCTAATATTTTGACTAGTTTTGATAGAGACGCAAATTTTTTATAGGAAAATATGATTTAATTGCTATGATTATTCTTTTCTTTTCATTTTTTGGCGACTTCTAAGATATGGGATTAACCTCGGGAAGAAACCAGCAAACCACGCCAGTCACAGTCAGGAATTACATTTGGGGAGATATCAATGATCATTCTAAATTTAATACAAAAGTACAATTGATTTGCCTAGGCTAAAATTCTCTTAAGTATCCGTTTCACTGTGCATACCATTTTTCTGATCTTTACCTACATTTTTATATGTGAATTGCGTACCACGTCACGCATTATGGTACCCATATATGGTACCTATATACGTTCCATACGGTACCTTGTAACTGACTATATGGTGGTACCATTTTCTAGCTGTATTACGTACCACAATACGTTTCTCTATGGTACCTAAATGTGTGATATGATGTACCTTGCGGCGGGCAGGTACCAATGTGCTAAAAATTTATTCGACAGGTACCTTCATATAAAAATATACTGGCAGAGTACTGACTTGCTAATTTTTTATATTAATGGGTATTTTATGCAAAATCCCCTAAAATTTTATTTAAATTATATTTAATGATTTTATATCAGTTTAATAAAGTGTTAATTTGGGTTCAGGCCCTATTAGGCAATTTTCAACATAGTTCAGGCCCCATAAGGTTTTAATTTAGACCGAAGGACCTACGTACCGAAGATATAAGTTTGAAGGACCCATGTGACAGAAAATGACAATTCTATCCTTCATAGTTGCCAAAATTGCAGCCATTTGCCATCGTCTTCTTCTCCAAACGATTGAAGAAAAAACAAACCTTCAACGAAGACCAAAATTTACGATCTAAAGCCAGCTCAATCTCGACGTTAATGACCGCATAAGGTTAAATCGATGATAATTTCTCATGGGTGTCAATAATCAATGAAAATTTTTGAAGTTTATATTGAAATTATGTATTAAAAGTAGTTCGAAAATCTCGTTGAAACAAGAGAAAATATGGACTTTAATGCCGAATATGGTAAAATTGATCGTTTGTCTTAATAATCAATGAAAATATTGATGTTAATCGCGAAGAAATTTGAGGTCCATGATTGAAGCTTTTACTAATAAAACGCTCGCTAAGTAACATGTATTATGGGTAACAGTTTATGAATTCTGGGTAACAGGTTATGCATTCTGGGTAACACTTTATGCATACTGGATAACGCTTTATGCATTCTGGGTAACAGTTCATGCATTCTGGTTAACAATTTATGCATTCTGGGTAACACTATGCATTCTGCATTGCCGAAAATGGCAACCTGCACCTTTTGGAGTATAACTTTCGAGCTAGAATTCAAATGACCTTGATTCAAGCTCCCTTGATTAGCCAAGTTAATTATGTATAACTTTTATTCTTTACGTTATTTCCGATTCGAAATCCATTGACCTAAAAATGTGCGCGAAAAAGATTTACGGGTACTTAGGGATGTTGTCCGAAAATGGCATTGCCTGAAAATTGCAACATGCACCTTTTTAGTATAACTTTCGATCTAAAATTCCAATGACTTTGATTCAAACCCCTGTGAATATCCAACTTAATTATGTAACTTTATTCTTTAAGTTCTTTCTGATTCGCTAATACCACCCCAAATTAATCAAAGAAATTGAAGACAAGCAGCGACGGCCACGGGAAGCAACGACAAGGATGTTACAATTGGTGCTATGTGTATCTGATACTTATGTGTAGGATGTTTCTTTTATACAAACTTCGCTTCTGTTGCTGAAAATGTATGCATGATTCTGGTAAAATCTTCTGTTGTTTACTGATTTCCTGCAGTAACAGTTTAACAGAGTTCAGCAACAATTGAAGAGGAGAAAAAAAAAGAAATCGATATGTAGGCAACAAGGAAGTACAATACGAGTAACAGAATTCTTAGTCTCAATAACAATTTAATATGTAATTAGTTTAATTAATGATTTTCAAATTTTATATTGTAAACACACTACAATCACTAAAATATAAGAATTTACGAAGTTTTAGGTAAAACATATTAGTTTAGATTATGATTTTCGTGGAGATTATGTTGGAATTAAAGAAGTTGAAGTTTATGGAAAACAAGTATCATTCTTCTTCAAATGATGATAATGCTTCTACAAAATTGATTCTAGTTACTCAAAACATGTGGGTATGAACTATTAGTTGTTTATTACAATCGAGATGGTCGACCTAACATAAATGATTTATCAAAATTAAAATATCTTCAATTAATCTTAAACGTAAATCATATGTCGTTTACTGATTTCCTGCAGTAACCGTTTAACAATGAATAGTAACAAATCAAGAGGAGAAAAACAGAAATGTATATTTCGGTAACAATGTCCTACAATACGAGTAACACAATATATATTCACAATAACAATTTCATATGTAACTAGTTTAGGTTATGATTTTCCAATTTTATATTGTAAACACGCTACATTCACTAAAATATATGAATTTGAGAAGTTTTAAACTAAAATATATTAGTTTAGGTTTGTGATTTTCGTGGAGGTTATGTTGGAGTTGAAGAAGTTGGAGTATATAGTATGGAAAACAAGTATCATTCTTCTTCAACATGTGGATATGAACTATTAGTTGTTTATTACAATCCAGATAGTCGACCTAACATAAATGATTCAACAAAATTAAAGACATCTTTAATTAATCTTAAACGTAAACCATTTGTCGTTTACTGATTTCCTGCAGTAACCGTTTAACAATGATCTAACAAATCAAGAGGAGAAAAGAACATAAATGTATATTTCGGTAACAATGTCCTACAATACGAGTAACTGAATATATATTCACAATAACAATTTCATATGTAACTAGTTTAGGTTATGATTTTCCAATTTTATATTGTAAACACGCTACATTCACTAAAATATATGAATTTGAGTAGTTTTAAACTAAAATATATCAGTTTAGGTTGTGATTTTCGTGGAGGTTCTGTTGGAGTTGAAGAAGTTGGAGTATATAGTAAGAAAAACAAGTACCACTCTTCTTCAAAGGATGATAATGATTCTACGGAATTGATTCTACTTACTCAAAACATATGGATATGAACTATTAGTTGTTTATTACAATCCAGATGGTCGATCTAACATAAATGATTCAACTAAATTAATGACATCTTCAATTAACCTTAAACGTAAACCATATGTCGTTTACCGATTTCATGCAGTAACCGTTTAACGATGATCAGTAACAAATCAAGAGGAGAAAAGAACATAAATGTATATTTCGGTAACAGTGTCCTACAATACGAGTAACAGAATACATATTCACAATAACAATTTCATATGTAGCTGGTTTAGGTTATGATTTTCCAATTTTTATATTGTAAAACGTTATATTTACTAAAATATATGAATTTGAGAACATATTTAGGCAACGTAGTAACAAAAATGCATATACTAGTAACATCCTAAAAAATTTTGCAAATCCTGCCAAAACGAAAAAAAAATACACCCCACTTCCCTCTAAACCCCGTTTCAACAAGAAAAAAGCATCTTCCTTCTTTATTTACTACTTTTGTCTATTTGATATCAATTTGTACCTTTTCTATAGTTGATATAGAACTAACGAGCAAACAAGGTGCCGCACCGAGTTGCCCATACTATGGGTACTTCGAATGTATACATATTAGCTGTAATCGTTGCCAAAAACGACTTTGATTTCATCTTATTTTTGAAAAGTAGAACCGTACACATGGTAACAATTAATTACAGTTTAATAACGACTTGATACACCTAGTAACGGTTTTGGTACTATGACTAACAGATTTGATACTCCGAGTAACAGTTTTGACACAGTAGAAATGTACCCAAATTATTGGGTTCGACCATATTTTCGCGAAATTTAAAGATGAATGCGGAGGAACGAGCAAACAATGTGCCGCACTGAGCTTTCCATACTATGCGTACTTCGAGTTATACATATTAGATGTAATCGTTGCCAAAAACGGCTTTGATGTCATCTTCTTTTCGCAAATTAGAACCCTACACATGATAACAACTAATTTTAGTTTAATAACGGTTTTGATAGACCTAGTAACGTGTTTCGTACACAGAGTAACAGATTTGGTACTACGAGTAACAGTTTGGACACCGTAAAAATATACCCAAATTATTGGGGTCGACCGTATTTTTGCGAAATTAAAAGATGAACGTCGGACGAATAAGCAAACAATGTGCCGCACCCATACTATGGGTACTTCGAATTTATACATATTAGATGTAATCGGTGCAAAAAATGGCTTTGATTTCATCTTATTTTCGCATATCAGAACCCTAAATAGAAAGATTAAAATTCATACAAATCTTGCATCTTGCTTCGTCAATACCACAATATATCCTACCTTACACGACGAAATTGGTTGGTTAATGGGCATTCGAAATTTCGGAGCTCGATTCACTGTAAAAACGAGATTCGTAAAATAAATATTCTCTGTCGATAACAATTTTCTGCATCACAGTAATAGATAAGGGATGGAAAATAACAGTTCGACAGACGTTTATAACAATATAATCTCACATCATAACAGAAAGTCACCGTAAAATAACATTTAGTTCAATATGTTAGGAAGGGTATTTTCGTCAATACATATTTTTAACCCTTATCTCTGCCATTTTCGAAAAAGTTGGTTCTTTAAACTAATTGAGTTCTGACATGGACTGAACAGCTTACAAAATTACTGAGTGGGGACCGAATACATAAAGGGTTAATTATCAGTCAGGCCCCGTTAAGATGTGTGTTCAGGCCCCAATAAAGTTCAATTTAGCATTAAGGACCTACTTTTCAAAACACTTAGAGAAAAAGACCCAAACTATGCGATATGACATATATACCCTCTAACATATGCGAAATTTACAAGCCTTCGCCATCGTCTTCTCCAACGAGCGATTTTCGCTGCAAGCTCGAATCCTCTTAAAAAAACTTGAAGCTCGATTTGTATTGCTAATTTGCAGCTTTAATCGTCAGAAATCATTGATATTGGAGCCGAAAATGATAAACATAAATCGTTGAGATTGAAAAAAATCTTCAAAAGATTTGTGGAAGCTAGAAAAAAACTGATATATACAAATAACAGAAATCGTTGAGACTGTAGCCGAAAATATCAAAGTTTATGACCTAATATGTTGAAATTATTGTTAATTTGATCGTGGGTATGATTTGTATATCTAATTTGCAGCTTTAATCGTCAGAAATAACGAATATAGCAAAAATAACAAATGCATTATAGATAATAACAAATGTTGACTTAGAAGTAACACATATCTGAAAGGTAATAACGCCTTGTGTGTCGTAAATAACACATTGTGTATACAAGTAATGGATCGAAAGGAATAAAACGAAAATCGCAAACGACACTAAAAAAACAGATGAAAACTGCATAAATCTCCGTGTTATTGACTCAATAAGGTAAAATAGACCTCAATTTCTCATGGGTACCTAGAATTTATACCGATTAGTTGCAAGAAACGGATATTATATTTTCCCTAAATCGTGTAAAAAGAAATACTTATAACATAGCCAAAAATAACAAATGTCTTATGGTTAATAACAAATGTTGACTTAGAAGTAACACGTCGCTGAAAGGTAATAACGCCTTCTTTGTCGTAAATAACGCATTCTGTATACAAGTAATGGATCGAAAGGGATAAAACGAAAATCACAAACGACACTAAAAACAGATGAAAACTGCATAAATCTCCGTGTTATTGACTCAATAAGGTATAGACCTCAATTTCTCATGGGTACCTCGAATTTGTACCGATTAGTTCCAAGAAACGGATATTATATTTTCCCTAAATCGTGTAAAAAATAAATACTTATAACATAGCAAAAAACAACAAATTGTCTTATGGATAATAACAAATGTTGACTCATAAGTAACACATCACTGAAGATAATAACGCCTTGTTTGTCGTCAATAACAGATTCTGTATACAAGTAATGGATCGATCGGAAATGAAAATCACAAACGACACTAAAAAACAGATGAAAATTGCATAATCTCAGCGTTTGTGACTGAATAAAGTTTTTCCGTCCTCAATTTCAGATGGGTCTTACTAATAAAGACAAATGTTTTATGTATTGTGAATTCGTGCTTCCACCCCCAAATCAAAAATTTGTTCAGAAACCAATTCAATATCGACTTCAACGGCCGAACAGGTAAAAGCGACTGAATAAGATAAAATCGAATCAAACGAGTCTTAATATTAAAAGAAAAAAGTAAGTAGATAACCGTGAAATTGAGAAATTTAGCTTTGTCTAAGACTCAAACGTTTTTTAAGTGAGTAACAGTTTACCCAACAAATATAACACATATACATGTAAAAAAACACTTCATTGAGAATATTGTAGAAGCTTCTGGACCGTCAGAGAATTTAACAGGATTGTCAGAGAATATTTACAGGACTTTTTCAAAATTGTACTACATTAATTGGAAATAATAACACATGTTAGGTAAAGAAAAACAACACGAACTCAACTAATAACACATTGATCAATACTGATACCTCATAAATGATGTTCAGTACCACGTCAATAATTCGATTAATTCGTACAAAAATACACTTTTATTTGGATGTTTAATATGGATGTTCATGTAAATATATAATTTGATGAAGTTTAATCACCACATTCCTTTAAAAGACACAATAAGCGAAATTTGATGTCAATAGACGAATATTCTCAATAGATATATAAATATATAGTCCTCCATTGCAAAACATAGACATCACATCTTCAATGGAACATAACATTATGAATTGCACCACGAACATGTTCAAACATCAACATTAAAGTACTAATAACATTTATAGACCACAAACACAAAATACTAAGCTCAAACCCTAAATCCGAGGCCCGAAACCCTAAATCCTAAATCCTAAACCCGAACCCCAAATTTTTTTAAGATTGTAGAAATACCTGCACAAGTCGTGGATCGTTCTCCAAAAATTTCATGTCGTAAACCCTTAATCTTAACCTCGAATCCGTAAGTCCTAAACCCCAAAACTACCCAAAAACCCTAGCGCATAGACGATAACAAATTATCCAGAAACCCTAGTGCATAGACGGCAATTTTATAACAAATAACACTCTATTGGTAGCAATTAAACCCTTATGGTACCACATTAAACTGTCCAAAAATTTTTGTAATATCCCGCCGAAACAGTTCAGAAATTCTACGGTGGCGCGAGAAACTTTAAGGCTATGGGTCTCTCGAATCTACGTGTATTACCTTCAATTTCAACTAGAAACATGCTTCGATCTACAGATATTTTTATTGTTTGCGTCAACAAAATTTTAAGATTCCGTCCCGACACCGTCGCGCTCGTGAGATCCGCAACAGAGAAATCAATATTAATTTATAAATGGGTTTAACCAAGGCAAGTATCGATATTATTACATGTCCTTTACTCGATTTTTACAAAAAGTGGGTCTCTTAAACTTATTCATTTTCTGACAGGGTCTGACAGGTAAATGAAAACTTTAGGGGAGCCTGAACATAAATCTTCCCATACATAACCAATCCTGTAGTTTAGGTAAAAGACAAAAGTTTCGACGTGTCATTTCAATAATTGAAAAAAAAAAAGCAAGCTACTTTTGGAAGTTTCATAAATTTCCAAACCGATGACAAGGAAGCAAAACTAAATTTGAAAAAAAAAAAAAAAGAGACAGGATTTTACAAAAACGTAATCAACGATTTCACACCTCCTCAGTATGTATAACCCTTGAACTTATTAATTCAACATTAGGCTCAATTCAACTTTATTACAAGAAACAAATCAAACGAAAACATCTCAATGCCATTTCACACAGTGTAGTGTTGTTGAATGGTCTCAATATCCAATCCCTTTAGCTTCACCACTGATTCAACGTGCCCCTTCAACGTGTGAAGTTCCCTAAGCCTCGCAATTTCCGCCCTTCTCTTCGCCTGCTCGGCGATTTCAGACAGCTCCCGATAGTTCTTGTCGTTGAGTAGGGCCGCCGAAGCCTCGGGATTGGATAGCCCGTGGAGGGTGCGCTGAGCCAACGCCCATTGCGCTTCCCTCTCGCCTTTTCCGTAGTCCTTCTTGGTGGTGAAAGCAGTCTGAAAATTGAAAAAATAGGGTTTTGTTCGTTTTTCTTGAATGGTTTAAAGTTAGTGTAAGAATGAAATGTACCTTGTTTTGGATCATGGATTCCCATGCTTTTCCGCTCAAGGCGAATCGAATAACGAACTTAAGGATGTCCAATGGGAAGTAGGTGATTAAGCTGTATACCCAGATAGCGCCCGCCCATCCCCATCCGATGCCTTGGATTCTGGCGAATCCCCAGTTAGCGTATACGGCGATGACCGTAGCGACCTGAAAGATAATTATTTTAGTCGATAGAGAGAGAGAGAGAGAGAGAGAGAGAGAGAGAGAGAGAGAGAGAGAGAGAGAGAGGCAATTTATCTTACCAACTGGGCGGCGAAGAAAGCAGTGACGAGCAATAGACCGGGGCGTTCAACAAACGACCAGCTCCTCGACCTCGTGACGAAGATGAGCGCCTGGCTAATGATGCTCACTTGAAGGTAGAGAGCGGCAGTTAGCTCGTCAGGGCTGTTTCTGATTGATTTTAGGTTGAAGTTCTCCTGCATACGAAAAAGAAATTAGCGTTTCGTTACGGCGACGAAGAAAAAAATGCGTTTTTTTTTTCTTTTTTTTTTCTCACGGTGAAGAAGTCGGTGTCGGCGGCCAAGAAGAAGAAGATGACGGTCATGATGGCCATGTAGGTCCCGAGAACGACGCCAGTGGCGAAAATCTCTTTAAGCTTCCACGAGTCGGGCACTGGCGAGGGCTTCACTCGGTCCTTTGAGATGGTCATGATTGTCCCGTCGTTTAGTATGGCGATGATCAACACCATGAAGGGCGAAAAGTCGAACCTCCAAATTAGGGCGATGAGCATGAACCCCATCACTATACGAATGGTGATGGAGACGGCGTATATGGTGTAGTTCTTCATCCTCTGGAAGATGGCTCGACTCGTCAGCACCGCGCTTATGATCACGCTGAGCCCCGGCTCGGTCAGGACTATGTCGGAGGCGCTCCGAGCGGCGTCGGTCGCGTCCGCCACGGCTATGCCTATGTCGGCCTTCTTCAGGGCGGGCGCATCGTTGACTCCGTCGCCCGTCATTCCACATATGTGCTTCCTCTCCTGGAGCTTCTTTACGATCTCATACTTGTGCTCTGAGGCGCAAGAAAGTGTAAGAAAATTTGTTATAAGCGCTTTCGCTGTATACGTGCATTTATGATCATTTGACAGCAGTTGTAAAATTCCTAAGCGCTAGTCGACCTAGGGGTGTTCATTCGGTAATAACCGAACCGAAGTTTCGATAACCGAAAATTTTGGTTATCAAAAACTTAAACCGAAAACCGAACCGAAGCTAATCGGTTCGGTTCGGTAAAAACCGAAATTATTTAGGTTAATTTCAGTTATTTACCGAAATATCGAACTAAATAAAGAAAAGAAAATTGTTTTTGTTATTGTATATATATAAACAATTAAAAACCGAAATATTGTATATATATAATTGTATAATTATATTAAATAATAAGATTTATAAAAAATTATAATGATTTTAAATTCTTTTAGCTATAAGGGTACTTAATAACATAAATATTAAAAAAGTTCATTAAATTAGATATATTTTCCAACTTGAATTCTTCATATTTTTTAAATTTTTATATTTTTTTTATGTTTTTTCTTACATTTTCCTATTTTTTATTATTTTTTTCTTATTTATTTTTATGTATACGTGTATATATATTATATTATGTATTTCGGTACATCGGTTTTTTTGGTTAACTGAATTACTGAACCGAAATAACCGAAAAACCGCCGTTTACATTTTTTAATGCGAATACCGAACCGAACCGAAAAATCGGTATTCAGTTTATACTGAACTTTCAGTATCGGTTCGGTTAGGTTCGGTCGGTTTACCGACTTTTGAACACCCCTAAGTCGAGCGCCCAACCGGGGCCTAGCACATAGGCGTAAATTGGACTGAGTACTTGCTTTTTTATTTTTATTTTTAATTTAATATGCTAGTATCAATTATCCATCTAAATAAATAATGACAATCATAACACTCTTTTTCTGTTTTCATAAAAAAATTCCAAAAACAAAAAATCGAACCACTTAGGTCGAGTTTTACAACAGAGTTTGACAGTACCTGGGAAGACTCCGGCAAACCCGTCGGCCTTCTCTATGAGCTCGTCGACGGGGATCGAGGCGATGGACTCGTCCTTGCACTGGCCGAGGAGGGAAGAAGAAGGATACATGTTTGTGCCCATCCCGAGCCTTCGGCCGGTTTCCTTGCCAATGGCGAGCTGATCGCCGGTGATCATCTTGACGTTTACGCCGAGGTCTAGGGCTTTTCTGATGGTCTCCGCACTGTCGTGCCTTGGCGGGTCGAACAAGGGCAACAAGCCCACGAATTCCCAGGGTCCGCCTTCGCTTTCCTTTGTCTTCTCGGGGACATCCTAATTGAAAGAGCGACAAGTTTTTCAATACAAATCTTTGGAGGGATATGAGAGAAAAATAAAATGAAGGTTTGGGTCGTATGCTAGAGAAGTAAAGAAGAACCTGTCTGGCAACGGCGAGGGAACGAAGACCACGGTTAGCATAGTTGTCGATGATCGCGTGAGCCCTCTTCCTTTCTTCCCCTTTGAGGTTGCAGAGGTCGATTATCTGTTACAATAAAATATTTCAGCATTGTAGCAAAAATTCTACGACAATGAACGTTGATTTCGCACCGTCTCATATAGCGTATGTATATTAAAAATGCTTACTTGCTCAGGCGCGCCCTTGCTGCTTCTGTGCCAGTTTCCGTCGGAGTCGATGTAAGTGTTGGCAGTGCGCTTATCCACCGGGTTGAATGGCAAGAAATGCACCTCTTTGATGCCGGCTCTCGCCTAAGCAAATAAGAAAAAAAATGCATAAAATGATCTTATTCTTTTTTCTATCGAAAAAATATTGATTATTTACCTCCTTGGGATCGCCGAGCATGTTGACGATGCAAGCATCGATTGCGTCTTGGTTCTCGACCCTTGAAGCCCTAGCGCCATGCAAGAGTACCGCATCTCCATCCATGTTCTTGGGGAACACCTCAATTAGGGTTTTGTCAACTGTGAGCTTGTTCAGGGTTAAGGTTCCCGTCTTGTCACTGCATAGCACGTCCATCCCGGCCATCTCTTCTATGGCAGTCATCCTCTTTGTGATGGCTCCCTGCTGAGACAGGCGATGGGACCCGATGGCCATGGTGACAGACAACACGGTGGGCATGGCAATGGGGATGCCTCCGATCAACAGTACGAGAAGGTTGTCGATTCCTTCTCTGTACCTCCTGTGTTGGATCGGGTACATCACGATGATCTCGATCAGCATCCCCACGGCAATAGAGCAGATGCAGAAGTTTCCGATCGCCGTCAACACCTGTGAGAGGTAAAAAAGAAGATTAATAAACAATGACATTAAAAATCATATTGCCTTTAACATGGCAGCAGAGCTCAGGTCAATACGTCAGTCGTGAGTATGAACCCTCACCACCCATTAGAAGTAGAAATTTTACTTCTAAGACTAGATAAGAGATAAATCAGCCTACACGTCAGGGGACATGTACAATCTTAAGCTTTTAGGTGAAGTGATCATTTAGAAAAAAACCCTAGCCAGACTGTTAGGGTAACATTACCAGTTGAAAGTGTCCGACGTTGTTGGTGCTGTCGACGAGATGTGCCGCCTTTCCAAAGAAGGTGTGGACCCCAGTGGCGATGACGACGGCCTCGAGCTCGCCCTGCTTGCAAGTCGAGCCGGAGAAGACCTCGTCTCCGGGGTATTTCGTCACAGGGAGCGACTCTCCGGTGAGGGCCGACTGGTCGATCTTTAAGGGGTCTCCTTCCAAGAGACGGGCGTCGGCCGGGATGATGTCTCCCAACTTCACGCTGATCAAATCGCCAGGCACCAAAATCGAGGCGTCTTGCTCCGACCACTTACCGTCCCTCAAAACCTACAACAACGTCATGCGAATCGATCACATCACATCATCACAATTACATATATATATATATATATATATACAAATATCGAAAATTTTTCAATCCCATTGACTGCTTAGTATATACGTAGATACCTTGGTTTTGGGGGCGAGGCCGGCCATGAGGGCGGCGGCGGCGTTTCCTGCATTGTTCTCTTCGATGAAACTGATGGTCGAGTTGATGATCAATAGCACCACAATACCGACAAAGTCTTGCCAATCCGGCGGTTTGCCCTAAAATTTGATTCATTCGATATTTGAGAGAGAGAGAGAGAGAGAGAGAGAGAGAGAGAGAGAGAGAGTAGTTACGTACCCCTCCATTGGCCAAGACAATGGCCATGATAGCAGCGGATTCCATGACCCATGAGAGGGGATTCCACATAAACCCTAAGAACTTGAGGAATTTGCTCTCCTTCTTCTCCTCGAGCTTGTTGTACCCGAATATCTCGAGCCTCTTGGCTCCTTCTTCCGACGAAAGACCATCTCTCGAGCACTTCAACTGCGTGAACACCTCTTCGATGGGGATATTTTCCTGTTCATGATTTGAATCAATTATACATCAATAACATGAATTTATTATATGTGAGCGATTCACTGCATGCATCAGAAAGAGAGAAAGAATTCTTACAAGGTCGACGGTTTCGTTCTTGATCTGTTCCAAGGATAGATCTGAAGCCATGATGGCAGCGAATCAAAGGAAGAAAGATTGAGAAAGACAAAAGCACAAAACAATGTATCTCTCCCTAATCTCCCTTCCCTAAGCAGTTTTTTAATTGATCTTCTCTCAGAATCAAATATACTGAATGTGTTTTCCACAGCTTATTACAGCAGAATGAAAGAACGAGTTGATGCCTCATTTATTTAGAGACATTGCGTCGTACATTCCTACCTTATCGGACCATCAAAGAGTTTCTTTACTATTCTATGTATCGAACTGCTGATTAGCTTGAAACGTGGGCTGCCATTAGAATCCTTCTATGGTCCTCAAGAAATTAGGTTTAAAAATCGCACCTTTTAATAGTAAAGTTCCACGCTTTTAATTAAGTTGTGGGAGAAAACCATTTTGGCCCCCGATGTTTACCCTATGGGCGTTTTGGTCCCCGATGTTTTCACTTGCCACATTTAGTCCCTCATGTTTCTTAATTTGAACCAAATTGATCCATCTGTTAAATCCACGTCAATTTGGACGGAATAGGTCAGCATTAGCGACGGAGATGCCGTCGCAAAATTAGCGACGGAATTTCCATCGCTAAAGGAAAAAAGTTAAAAAAATGATAAATTAAATATTAAAAAATGAGGAAAATTTTCAAAAAAAGGAAAAAAAAATCAAAAATAGAGTAAAAAATTCAAAAAAAGAGAGTATTACTAATAATTTGAATAAAATAATAATAAAAATAAATAACTTGTAAAATTATTTAAAAATCGAGAATATTTAATTTTAATAAATAAATATATTTTTATTTTTTACTTTTTTAAATCATAAATTTATATTTATCATTTTTAAAATTTAGTTTGTTATTTTATTTTTATTATTATTTATTTTTTATTTAATTTATTAGTAATATTCTCTTTTTTTGAATTTGTTTCTCTATATTTGAATTTTTTTCCTATTGTTTTGGAATTTTTCCTCATTTTTTATGTTTAATTTATCATTTTTTTAATTTTTTTCCTTTAGCGACGGAAATTCCGTCGCAAATTCCGTCGCTAAATTTTGCGACGGCATTTCCGTCGCTAATGCTGACCTATTCCGTCCAAATTGACGTGGATTTAACAGATGGATCAATTTGGTTCAAATTAAGAAACATGAGGGACTAAATGTGGCAAGTGAAAACATCGGGGACCAAAAATGATTTTCTTCCCTTTTTGATTCTAGGGACCGAAACTCTTCAATAGTAAAGTTTAATATTCAAACATATTTCTCTTCTAGCAAGATACAAAACAATAAATAAATTCAACATGTACACATATATCCACACGCAGTCACACCCAAATACGCGCACATACGCGCACATTCTCTCTGACAACAATGGCCTCCCTCGAAATCATCACAATAATATATGCATCGTCTTCTTCTTCTTCTTCTTCTTCTTCTTCTTCTTCAGTTGGCGCTGTCCCAAGCCGTCGACGCTGCAAAAGAAATGAAGTCAATGATCGATTGCATATATATCATAAAAATCAAATCTTTTTAATAAGCAAAACCTGCTCTAGCAAGCTCCCAATTGCTATCATCCCCAATTGCCCAGAAGAAATACCCGCCGAGCCCCTCACTCTTCGCATACCTCACCTTCTCAGAAATCGAATCCACGTCGTCGTACCCAATCCAATTCGTCCCGGCGTAAGAATACGCCGAAACCGTCGAATTATCGTAAACAACGGTCGCATTATTCCCAGTGTTAAACCCTAAAACGTCCGAATAAACCAAAACCCCACCGCCGGGCCCCGCCCCACTTGCAGGAGCTCCGATCCCATTCTGAGTCGGATCCTCCAGGACCCAAGTCCGCCCATAGGCGGGCAGACCCATGACTATCTTCGCGGGTCGAACTCCGTTTGCCTTCCAAGAAGAAATTCCGTAGCTAGTGCTCAAATTGCTCGTCTTGTCGTAAAGCAAGGCGTGGGCCCCGGTCTTTGTTGGCTCCCACGACCCATGGTAGTCGAAGCACATCGGGCTCACGAAGTCCACGAATCGGTCCATGGCCCGGCCCGGATACGTGCTCGGGTCGGGCTTGGCCAGCCCGGCGGCGTAGTACACCGCGGACGACAGCAGAAGCTTAGGGTTTATGGGGTCAGTGTTGATGGCCCTTCGCCACTCTCCGTATAAGAGGGCTAAGTTCGACATGTCGCTAGGGTTTGGGGGAACTCCCAGTCGAGGTCGAGCCCGTCGAAGCCGTACGTTCGGGCCGCCGACACGGACGAGTTGATAAAGCGGGCCCGGTCAGTCGGGCTTCGGGCCATGGCGGAGAAGGTCTCCGGAGATGCGCCGGCGCCGCCTACGGAGAGGATGGATTTCGCCGGAGGGGCGGCGGAGCGGAGCTTCGAGGTGAAGGTCCGCATCCACTGGTCGTCGTTCTGGTCGACGATTATTTCGAAGGTGTTGGGGTCGATTAGGACGAAGGCGTAGAATACGTGCGTGAAGTATTCGGTGGGGATTTTCGCCGGAGGGAGGCCGGCGGCCACCCATGACGGCCAGTAAGCGCCTTTTACGCCGGCGGCGGCGCCGCCGCGGGGCGGCAGTAGGGAGGAGGCGATGAAGAGGAGGGCGGCGAGCTTGTAAAGAGAGTGGTCATGGATAATATTGAATTTTGGGATATGAGATGGTGCTTTATTTTTTAAAAAAAAAGGTATGTATTTATAGATGGAAAGGTTTATGATGACAACGTAAGAGTTTGGTTATATTTGATTCCATATGAAGTTGGACATCAACGGCTATAGAAATCTAATTTGGACAGGTTCGTGTAAATGAGATCTCTCTATTGTGTGCAAGTGTGGAACAATACGAG
This sequence comes from Craterostigma plantagineum, assembly GCA_027422505.1. Lineage (NCBI taxonomy): Eukaryota > Viridiplantae > Streptophyta > Magnoliopsida > Lamiales > Linderniaceae > Craterostigma > Craterostigma plantagineum. The sequence continues at coordinate 29,885 of JAPQWV010001583.1, forward strand.
GCCATCGTGTTTGTGTAAGATAAGACATGGTTTGCTTCAAACTTTTGAACATTGATATGGAACTAGGAAATCGGTGGCGAAATGGTGAACCATATAAATATTATCGTAGCTTTATCTTATGGTTAATTTTTCTTATCTAATTTATCATGATTTATTATTTTTTTACCCTTAATATTTTAATTTATTATAAGTTTATTCTTAAATAATTTATTTTTAAATAACTTATTTACAAATATAAAATATTCAAAATATAATAAGTTTATATATTTGCACACACATTACATTGTGCTACACATACTACAAGTTATTGTCAACGTTTTGTTATATATATCTACTCTTTTATCAAGCCTCCGGGCTTGTAAACTGTCAAATTTTAGTCTGTCACTTTAAATTAATTAAAAATAATAATACTAAAATTAAAAAAATACCCACAACACTATTTTTTATTGTATACTCCATTTTACCCATCTATTTTTAGTATACATTTATCTATTGTGAAAGAAAATTACTATTGTTTGATTGTGTTCGCTTGTGTTCGCGTGTGTTACTTGTGTGTGCCTTGCGTGTGTGTGTAGGGGTGTTTGGTTTTGCCGTGTTTGCGTGTGGTCCGATAGGCTGTTACCGGTGTTGTGGCGTTAGGTTTCCTCTCGTCCTTGTCATGTACCCTCTTTCTCGTTTTTGTTGGAACATTTCGCCCAAAAAAAATTACTACTCCCTCCGTCCCAACAACTTTATCACATAAGTTGTTGGACACACAAATTAGGTGGCATTATTATAATAATATAGTACAATGAAAAGGTAAAAAATTGTATATTTTAACACGTCTTCTAAGAATATTTAATATTATTATATTGATTATTTGTGATAGTTTTTTGCTAAATAAGGAAAGGTGATAAAATTATTGGGACGTACGAAATTGAAAAGTGTGTGTTATCGCCCAATGTACTTAACAGTATAAACGAGCCCATGTAAGCCCATCTTCGAAATGGGCTCTTGTTAGCTTTCACTCGGTTTGGTAGAAGAGAGACAAAGAATAGAAGGTAACACTCAATTTAAACTTTGGATTCAATAAAACCGTTTATTAATAGTCAAAATCTCAAGGACTTTTGGGATATGTCACATAATCAAAATTTTCCCGACAACTAAACAACTAGATTTAGTCTGTCACACATTAATATGTCGTATTTATAGATTATGTGGTTGGCGTAGTTGGTAAGATTGAGTGCGATGAAAATGTTCTAGAAAGATGTACTCATGAAGGCTATTATGCTTCATCCTTGATTAAGGTTTGTTTTGCTTGAGCCATTTGTTTTTATGATATTGTATAAACCTGTTGTAATTTTGGTTTTGTAATTTTGGTTTTGCTATCAAATAGAAAAAAGAAAACCTTGGATTTGGTTGGTACCAGCATTAAAGTAGTTAGAACCATATTTAAATAATCGCCTAACATCACTTTTCAGAACATAGAAATCGTATGAATATTTTGTAAACATATTCTACAAGATTAATCAATAAAAATTGTGGAGACATCGGACTTTATAATTAAATTAGGACAAGTTTATTATTTATATTGTGTCAGGAAAACCATTCTTATTGGCAGTTTTCAATGGTCAAGGAAGTTGTTTAAAGAAAAATTCATTGGATTGTGTCATAAGACGACAAGTTTAGGGAAAGTGGGTGGATACCCAAAGTTATTTCATTTTACTAGTTTTTTTACCCGTGCAAATGCACGGTATTAAATGTATATAATTATTACTTAATAATAGAAATATTAAATTATATATTTAGAGTGGATAATTATTGTACGACATGGGATAATGGGTAGTTTTATAGTTTATATTTTATTATTATAATTAAGTATATTTGACACGTGTCGCAATGAAAGTACTGCTACATTTCTATTCTTATATAAGATTAGTATTGGTTTCTTAATGTTTGATATTAATTAATCCAAGTGTGTGAGGTGAGGCCAATCCATAGTGTACGTCATATGTAGTTTAAGGCATTTATATGATTTTCTTTCAATAGTTGGAATTACAAGTAAATAAATAATTGATTAAATAGGTTAATTATTCATTTCTGATATTAAAAAAGCTTGGTTGACTGCAATTGGTAAACCATATAATTATATAGGAAAACTCCATACATATAGAACATGTCTTGCCTTTTCTATATTGTTTTCCGTCTCAATTACATATTCATTCATGGTATAGTATATTCAATCATGCTCTAGTTTAATTTTCCAGATTTTATTCTTCAATCAAATAGTATCTGATGAGAAATATAATCTCATGTAATAAGCCAAAAGCATACAAATACATACAAATGGGTACGCATATGTATGTATACATATAATATTATAATGTTAGAATATAATATTCGTGTGGACATTTGATGACGCGTTGATGTTGATGTTATGATGTAAACACTTTGGACATGACAGCCTGAAAGGACAGATAGATCTTGAAGGGCAGATTTTGGATTTTAGATTATATAATAAATTCAATAAGAAATTAATAATGCCATTCAAACTAGAAAACATTTCCCAGTCCTCTTGACAATCGAAAAAAAAGATCATTTATGTAATTTTCTTTATTCTGTACGTCTCTGATTAAGTGAATAAAGTGGGGTGTGAGCCTAATCTTATTTACGAAATTACATTTTCATATGGTTTCTGTAAGATCGAAATCAACATAATCTCAAGCGTGTCGTATTTATCCATACAAAAATTTAATTAAAAAATTAAATAATGAGATGAATATTAGTAGGGTTAATTCCTTATAAGTCCCTGTCAAAGTTTAAAATTTCTCTTAAATACCACTCGAGTTATTTCTTCCTTATAAATACCTATTTGAAAATTTCTTCCTGTTCAGTACCTAAAAAGGTCTTTTCAGCGTTAAAAAGACGAAAATACCCCTGTCTCACATATTCCATTGAAGTTGAATAAATAATTTCACATGAATTTACTAACAAAACTTGTTATTATACCAATAAAATTGAAATTATAGCAGAAATTTGTAGAAATTATACCAAATGTTCCAACATTATACTACGCTATTATAATTCGAATTTATACAATGAAATTGGACATTGTACCAACTGATTATGCTATTATACTAGAAATTATGGAAATTGTACCATCTGTTTTAGTAATTAAACCAATAAATAAAGGTATTATAATTTATACCAAAAAAATTAGGCATTATACCAACTGATGTTGCTATTATACCAGAAATTGAGGAGATTATACCATCTATTTTCGTTATTATACCATAAAATATTGTTATTTTAATTTTATACAGTGAAATTGAATAATATACCAACTAATATTTTCAATTATACCAGAAATTATGGAAATTATACCATACATCTTCGTTATTATACCATCTATCTCAGTTACTATACCAATAAATAAAGTTATTTTAATTTTATACAGTAAAATTAGAGATTATACCAACTAATTTTGCTATTATACCATAAATTGAGGAAATTATACTATCTATTTCCGTTATTATACCAGTAAATATTGTTATTTTAATTTTTATACAGCGAAATTGAATAATATACCAACTAATTTTGCAATTATACCAGAAATTGTGAAAATTATACCATATATTTTTGTTTTTATACCATCTATCTTCGTTATTATACCAATAGATATAGTTATATTTATTTTATACAGCAAATTGGAGATTATACCAACTAATTTTGCTATTATACCAGAAACTGAGTAAATTATACCATCTGTTTATTAGGTTCAATTCTGTTGGTATAATAACGATAACAGTTGGTATAATTTCCAATTTAACATTATTTTGTTGGTATAATTAGAATAACAGTTGGTATAATAATCAAAACAGTTGGTATGATGTACAATTTAAATCAGGAAAGGGTATTTCCGTCCGTTCACTGTTTAGGGGTATTAAGCACACAACTTTTTGCAGATAGGTACTTCACACGAATAATTTTTCGTAGGGGTACTGAACAGGAAGTTTTAATTAATGACGGGCCTGATAAGGAATTTACCCATATTAGTATCCCTGCAACATAGATCGTAGTGCCCGAAAATTATGGGAGTTAGTAAGCAGTGTGTCGTACTATATTTTAAGGTCGTGAGAAACTGAAAATTTGCAGGTAACTCTTTTACTATTGCAGTGTAAAGATTCAAGCAAAAGAGAAAAAGGACACCTACTCGTTCTCAATTGCCAATCAGAAGATGACGATGTAATGAGCTCATTAAATTATATTTTCGTGATAGTCATAATACTAGTCAATCTTTTTCTTTTATATAACAATATTATTCATTCTTGTATGGTTGAAACACTAATAAATTCGGTGTCTAACACCAAAGTTACATATCTATGAGTGATATTAAATATGAAATTATCTGTGTAACGTTTAGGTGTTGTTATTGTAGTAAAGTTGGACACATACCTTTCTAAAATGAATTTTGCCACATTTCTATTTTTGTTTTCGTATCTAATTTGTGTCTAAAATAAAAATATTAATTATGTTTTGAAATAAAAGTAAAATGTTGTGTCAGAATCCGTTTATAATACTCTAATTTAGACATTAAACTAATTTCATATCTATTTTCCGTGTATGATATTATTTCATTATAGTGAAATATATATTAAATGTGTACTGAAAATTATTGGAAGTATAGATAGTATCAAAATTTCCAACAGATTTTTATATATGAACGGCTTAACAATAAATAATACGGAATACTCTTGTCTAGTTTTTCAAGAATAATTTTATATAATATTGAAAGTGTAACCGTGTAAGAAGGAAATATATGAGGGCCCACACGTGGAGGTCATATCGGATGGTCAAAATTGAATGTTTGACCGGAAATTTATATCTTCCAAATGACGAGACTGATATGATGCTGGGTGGTGGATAACAGCTACGCATGAACTTAATGGAAAAACACTTAATTTCATTACTTACAAATATAAGTTGCCTGCGATTCAATTCAAGTACGTGATTTCTTCCATTTTGACCTGAAAAATCTCACGTGACGGTGACGTTTTTACTCTTTTCCCGAAATCCATCATCATTATGCTTATGTGTGGACAATGGATGTGTACTTATAAATTAAATCAAACACACACACATATATATATTATATATAATTTATATATAATGCAAATCTTCAACAACATAAAATAAGACAGCCAACGAGTTGCAGCTATAGCTATATTGTCGCGAAACGTACGGAATTAGCAAGAAACTAAAAATAACTGTTGAGTGTAATGTAAATACAGTGGGATTACTTTATTTTGCAGTCTGATATATATATATATATATATATATATGATTCTTTGATAATTAATTAGCTTAGGTTTGCAGTTCTGAGGTTAAATTCAAGAAAATATGACGTATGAGAGGAAGTCAATCTTCTTAGACTAATTTCTCTGTGGCTACAAAACATTGACTTACATGCCTTAGTATTTATAGTACACATCACAATTGAAAATAATTCAGTTTAACTTATCCGATTTAACCAAAATTTTCACAAAAGATTGACAAAACCCTAATACAATAGATAAGTATTCGACATCCTCAAATGAAAATCACTTGTTTGAATGCACTTAAACTCCTTAATTATTGTCGTATGTGTGGAATTGGGAAATACGTCAGAGAAATTAGTCATTTGGGAAATTGATCTTCCATAACCGATGATTAGATTCAAATTTGAAGAAAATTAAACAGAATGTGAGGATTACTGTTATAATTGTTGATAACAACTTCCATATTGGGGTAGAAATTAGATTTATAAAACCCTAGAATTGTTTAAGTAGTAGTAACGTTGTTTGACTAGTTCCCTTCATCTTCTCTTTTCGAAATTTTACCTCTCTTGAAAGCTAATGCTCGAAGGAAATTGTCTATCTCACATACTAAATTACTAAGTCAAATATATATGTTAATTGTTAATCATGCGTGTAACTTCATTATTCATTAAATAAAACAAAAGATTCTTGTAATTCGTGTCATAATAAGATATGGATTAAGATCATGCCTAGAGAATAAGTTCAATTAATATCTTAGTTAACAGCGTAATATACAAAAAAGCCACTTTACAGACAAAAAGAAATAAGGTTCTTCTTTTTATATTAACCACATCGTGCGTACCAATTATTCTTTTTTCACATTATAATATATGTGATTATAATATTTAACCATTCCTTGTGATTATAGCGCTAAAGTTATATAAATAGCAGCACTTTATTCGACCACTTGAGTTACTAGCATTAATTATCTTGATTTATCTGTTAACAATCCACTAAGACATTATTTAAGGGTTATATGGGGATAGATAAGAAATGTAATTAAATAATATCAATTTAATTACTAGTGGTACTTCTTTATAAAGTGGACTTGTTTCTTCGATTTAATTGGATTTCTTACTTCTTTTCCTCATGATTACGTAGTTTAATCACTTATGTGATCTGTATTGTAAAAGATCATTCTCCAACAGTAGAGTTTAGGTAGCACAACTTTCCTAGGTTGCTTTAGTGCTTTGTTAATTCACAATCATATAAGATATAACTACTTATACCTAGTACTATTTGGCGGAGTTGAATTACACATACATAATTGAATTACACATACATAATTGAATTCAACTAAAATAAAATCGACTCATTGACCTCAATACGTATTTACGGAGATTTCGCCCTCCATTTGGACCACTGTTTTCATTACATCTCTTTCTTCCAAGACATATGAACAGTAAACAAATATATCCTTAACGCACGTAGACACAAACACCTTCACCTTCGCACTTAAAATATGTCTCGTATATATAATATTCAACTTTCCCATTGTCAGCATTTTCATATTTGTATCCTCTCTCTCTATCTCTCTCTCTACAGTACTTTCCTTCGTTCTAGGGTTTGATTTTTTGTCCTTTAATCAACTTTATTATTCGCAAAAAAGAAACTCGTTGCAATTTTTATATACTCAATCGTTCTCCCTCAAACCCATAAATTTTTTATTCTCACTTCTTTATCTATTTTCTTCTGCACTAATCGATCCACCCTCGCATAAATGGCTAACTTGGACATAGGCTCATCTTCTCACTTCATCTCCCCCTTCAAAACCCTAATAACAACCGCCCAGATCTCCGATCACAGCACGACGAAGACGACGGCGTCCACCGCCACGACGACAGCTCCGGCGGCCAATCGGGTCTCTTGGGCCGCCGGCCACGTGGGCGGCCGCCGGGCTCCAAGAACAAGCCCAAACCGCCAGTAATTATTACCAGAGAATCAGCAAACACTATCAGGGCCCACATACTAGAGATCGCCGGCGGCCACGACGTCTTCGAAGCCGTAGCTAACTACGCGAGGAAGAGGCAGAGAGGGATCTGCCTTCTCAGCGGCACCGGCGCGGTGGGCAACGTCACCCTCCGCCAGCCTCAGGCGGCCGGCGCGTCTGTGGTGACCCTTCAAGGAAGGTTCGAGATCTTGTCTCTCTCTGGGTCGTTTCTTCCGCCGCCGGCGCCGGTGGGTACCACCAGCCTCACGGTGTACCTCGCCGGAGGTCAGGGGCAGGTGGTCGGAGGGAGCGTGGTGGGCCCCTTGCTGGCGTCTGGGCCGGTGATTATCATAGCTGCTTCTTTCACGAACGTGGCGCACGAAAGGCTGCCGCTAGAGGAGGTGGAGGAGGCCGGAGAAGGGATAGGCGGCGGAGGCTCCGGCGGTGGTGTTGGTGGCGGCGTTCAGTTTATGGATCCCTCGCTAAGGTTGCCCTTCTTTTAGTATTCACTGGGTTGTTAACAAGAATATTCAGGTATGTTATGTTTGCTCATATATGAGGACGGTGATGGAAGATGGTGGCGCGTGGAGTACACTGCTGGTCGGACTATTTAGGGCAACGAGGAATGATGTAATGAAATTGGTTTGTTTCCTTCTTTATTGTCCATCTCTTTTTCTCCTAGGTAGCTCGAATTATGAGTACGTTTCAGTCTTCTTTATCTTTGTGTGCCCAACTAGACATTCATGGCTACTCTGAGATCTTTAACAATCTCATCTCTCTCTCCCTCTCTCTCTCTCTCCCTCTGTCTCTCTCTATATATAATATGAATTTGTTGTTTCGGAAATTTCTCTTTCTTCTTGCTGGTAATGATGGAAAAAAAAATGTGGAAATTTCCGTTTTCATCATAAGGTGGATTATGAACGAAGTCTCGTTAAGAATAAAACTTAAACGAGTCTTTACTAAGATCTACTTATGTCTTTTCCCCTTCATAGGAAAACGAGGGTTTTTATTTATTTGTTTCTATTCTAACCATGTCAGTGAGAGATAATAAATAAAAAGAGAGAGACCATTATCCCCCCTATTAAACAAACAACACTATTAGTTTGTAACCTATATATTATAACGTGTATCATTGTGTGAAAACTCGAGAATCCTATCGCTCTTTTCAAGCAAGAGCTTTTATTTAATCAAATTTATTGATGCTTACGTTTATAATATGTTGCTCGAATGGTGAGAGTTAAGTGCCATTTAGCATGTGAAAGACAACGTTACAGAGCAACTTCTTTAATTTTTTTCCCGGAATTTCTGAATAAAGCTTCGTAAGGAAATTCTCTTGTCATGTTACGAGAAAGTACAGAAAATACCGGCCCATTAATGTCACTTATAAATCATTTCCAAGCTGCTATCTGAGAGACTCAAATCGTATGTGGCCAATATTATCCACCCTAGTCAAGCTGCCTTTATTCAGGGAAGGCATATCTTGGACAATGTCACCGTTGCCCATGAGTGCCTTCACCATGTCAATTCTAAGAGGAGAGGAACAAAAGGGCTCATGGCTATCAAACTTGATTTAGCTAAGGCTTATGATAGGGTTGAGTGGACTTTCGTCACCCAAGTCATGCTTAAAATGGGCTTTGATCCCAAATTTACCGAGTTGATTAGGGTATGCATTAGTACATCGTCCTTCTCCTTTAACATTAATGGCACTACTAGTGGCTGTTGTTTATATATTCGGTGAAAGATCGAGAACGGGTACTGGGATATTTAGCTTGGCAAGTATTTTGGTCCTGGAGTGCGTCATATGTTTTTAAACGAGAGGAACAAAACCTTTTTTTTCTACTGACCATACATGCATACTACAACAACGAGGCTTTTTTTCCTTACTATCACCAAAACATGCACATGCATATATATATATATATATATATATATAGAGAAAGTAGATGAGATAAGGACTAGCAGACTTTTTTGAGATTCTCTTGATATGCGATCTTGACTGTTGAAATAAGGAATGCAATTCATTTTCTTCTTTTGAGTGCTGCGTAAATCTTAGTTTTTGGCTCATTCTTCATTTTATTTTTATTATTATTTTCCATATCTTATCTATTAGATATGGTATTGGACTTATGCAACAAATTCCCCCCTTAAGTTCAATACCTTTCGATCTTTCATTCCGAGCATATGCTTCAAATTCTCAAACGTAGTTATTGGTAACAGCTTCGTGAAAATATCCGCGAATTGATCCAAACTCGCGACGTGTATAATCTTCACTGCTCCATTTTTTACGTGTTCCCTAATAAAATGAAAACGAGCGTCAATATGTTTGCTTCTCTCGGATGAACTGGATTTTTCGCCAACTCGATCGCTGACTTATTATCGACTCGAATCTGGGTTGGCTCATCTTGTCGAAGATTCAATTCAAGCAGTAAGTTCCTCAGCCAGATTGCGTGACAGACACACCATGATGCTGCCACACATTCCGCTTCGCAGGTTGATCCGTCACGATAGGTTGCCTTTTCAATAACCAGGTGAATGCCGTATCCCCGAGATAAAATACGTAGCCGCCAGTGCTTCTTAGATCATCAATATCTCCGCACCAATCGCTGTCAGAATATCCGACTAATTTGCAGCCGCTCGCCTTTGGATAAAATAGTCCGAGTGATTGTGTTTTTCGGATGTATCGTAAAATTCTCTTGATCGCTTTGAGATGTGACTGTCGAGGTTCTTCCATATTGCGGCTAACAACTCCAACGCTGTAAGCGATATCAGGTCTCGTGCAGGTCAAGTATCACAGGCTGCCCACGAGACTTCGATAATCGATCGCATTCACTCCTTGTCCTCCCTCAAACTTGCAGTTTTGTTCCAAGTTCCATCGGTGTCGCTACCGGGTTGCTCTCCTCCATTTTATTTTTCTTCAATATAGCCTTTGCATACGCTTCTTACGACACAAAATTCCCGTGCTTCTTTGCTCGACTTGGAGACCGAGAAAATATTTCATCAGTCCCAAGTCCGTCATATCGAATTCCTTCGTCATCGCCTTCTTGAAGTCGTTGACTATTTTCTCATTGCTTCCCATGAAAATAAGGTCATCGACATACAGAGCGACGATGATCATTTCCTTTCCTTCTCGTTTGACGTAGAGGGCGTGCTCGAACGGACATTGATCGAACTTGTTCTTTTTAAAATATCCATCGATCCCGGTGTTCCATGCTCACGGCGCTTGCTTTAGCTTGTAAAGTGCCTTTTTTAATTTCAACATTCTACCTTCTTTCCTGATTTCGTATATCCCGGGGGCTGCTCCATGTAGACTTCTTCCTCGAGTTCCCCGTTCAGAATAGCGGACTTCACGTCCATCTGGTAGATTGGCCAGTTGAGTTGTGCAACTTGAGCTAGAAGCAAACTGATAGTCTCCATTCTTGTAACGGGAGCAAAACTTCGTCATAATCTATTCCCGCTTGTTGTCGATAGCCCTTCGCCACCACTCTCGCCTTGTAACGTTCAATTTTTCCTTGAGCATTCATTTTCTTTTTATAAACCCATTTGACTCCAATGAGTTTAAGCCCGTTTGGCAACTCCACAAGTTTTCATGTGTCGTTCTTTTCGATCGCCTTTATTTCCTCGTCCATCGCCGTTTTCCATCTCTTGTCTCTTATGGCTTCTTCGAAACTAATTTGTTCCGAGTCAGCCAGTAAGCAGACTAGGTGAACCTATTCGGTTGATTTATACAGGTCCTGCATGCTTCGCATCCTCGGCTGCCTTGGTACATCCTTCTCGTCATTTTCTTGAGATGAAACCGGAACGGGTATTGGTGCAACGATCAGTGGTACGCCCTCCACTGTATTTTCTTCATCGTTCCAATTCCACGTATTTTCTTCGTCTACTCGAGCATCTCGGCTTACTATCACCTTTTTATTTCTGAATCATACAGTCGATACGCCTTCATCTTCTCATCGTACCCCATAAACACGAGCTTTCTGCTTTTGTCGTCGAGCTTGGTTCTTCTCTGATCGGGCACATGTGCATACGCCACACTTTCAAATATTTTGAAGTGCGCTACCGTCGGTTTTCGGCCAGTCCATGCTTCTTGTGGTGTTCGATTCTCGAGGTTGTGATGTGGACATCAGTTCTGAATATATATAGCACATCGTACCGCTTCGGCCCAGAATTCCTTTGGCATGTCCTTGCTTTTTAACATTGATCGAACCATGTCGAGAATGCTTCGGTTTTTCCTTTCAGCTACGCCGTTCTGTTGTGGTGAATAAGGTGCGGTGAGGAACTTCCTGACGCCTTGCTCTTCGCAAAAAGTTACAAACGCGCCTGATGTTTGAATCCGTCGCCTTCTCGACCATAGTTTTGAACTTTTTAAATGTCTCGAGCGCTTCTGATTTTTCCTTTAGAAAATACACCACGTCTTTCTTGAGTAGTCATCGATGAAAGTGATAAAGTATCTTTTTCCACCGAATGATTCTGGTCTGATCGGCCCATATATGTCTGTATGTATGAGCTCGAGCGGTTTACGCGCTCGATATTCTGCCTGCTTCTGGAACATCGTCCTCGTATGTTTCCCAATTACGCAGCTTTTGCAAAGCTTCTTTCCGCCTTCTATCACCGGTATTCCGCGGACCATTCCTCTTTTGGAGAGCTCCTTTAGGCCACCGTAGTGCAAATGACCAAATCGCATATGCCACAAATGGTCAGGTTGTGAACACTCGGTTCCTTTTCATCTCGACCCCGTGCGATCATTCTTCCGTCTTTGTTTCTTAGTGTAATGAGTTGTCCTTCATGAACGCCGAGCATCCTTTTTCAAGTAACTGCCCCATGCTTAAGATGTTCGCCTTCAAGTCGGGTACGAAATAAACATCCTCGATCGATCCCTGTTTGCCATCATTTTGAGAGAAACAAATTTTCCCTCGGCCTTTGATTTCTATCTTCGATGCGTCTCCAAACACGTGGCCGTCATCGATCTTCTTCAGATCCGTGAAGAGATGTTTATGCCCGCTCATATGATTGCTGGCAACGGTGTCAAGGTACCACACCATATCGTTGCCTGGACTTGTATCCTCGAGCGCCATCAAAAGAACGCCTTCATCTTTTGGCTCTTCTTGTGTGATTAGATTCGCATTTCATCTACCTTCCTTTCGGACCAACAGTCTTTTGTGAAATGTCCGAACTTCCCGCAGTTGTAGCATTCAACGCTCGGTCGATTCGAGCGACCACCTGTCCTTGAGCTCGACCTCGTCCTCTCCAATTTTGATTGCTCGTTTGTCGTTGTTCCGGATTGTATCCTCGTCCTCGGCCTAAATTTTGGCCTAAGCCTCGTCCTCGTTGACCTCGTCCTCGTCCTTGGCCGTGATGCGTATATAGCGCATTGTCATCTGTAGAGCCTCGTCCAGCGATTCCTGCTTCTTATTTTTCTTCTATTGCTCATGAGCTTCGAGCGAACCGGAGAGTTCGTCGACCGTCATTTCTTCGAGATTATTGGATTCTTCAATTGCGCATACACGTTCTCGTACTCGTCCGTCAGGGAGCGGAGAATTTTCTCGACGACCCGGGCTTCCGTTAGAGCCTCGCCGTTTCTCTTCAACTGATTCGAGATGGTTTGTACTCTCGTTATATAATCGAATACGCCTTCGTCGTTCTTCATTCTTGTCATTTCGAATTCGCCACGAAGAGTTTGCAGTGGTACTTGTTTTACTCGGTCAGCGCCTTTGTACGCTGTCTCCAGTTTTTCCCATGCTTCCTTTGAATTTTTCACATCTGCTAATCTTTTCGAGGCCTGGATCGTCTAATGCTTGGTGGATGAAGTTGAGCGCGGTATGGTCTAGTTTGCGAGACTCATCCAATGCCTTAATTTGAGACGCGTCGTCCGTTTTTTCGGTTCGGTGTACCCTTTCTCTACGATATATTCCATACGCCTTGCGACCCGAGTAGTACCTTCATTCGGATAACCCAACTATCATGTTGAGTTTTGTGAGGTGCGGGACGGGCATGATTCCTAGTGACATAGCTCTAATACTAATTTTTTGTTTATATATGCCGTGAAAGATCGAGGGTACCGGGATATTTGCTTGGCAAGTGTTTTAGTCAGGGAGTGCGTGATATGTTTTTAAACAAGAGGAACAAAACCTTTTTCTTCTACTGACGATACATGCATACTACAACAACGAGGCTTTTTTTCTTACTATCACCAACACTCATGCACACACATATATAATATAGAGAAAGTAGATGATAAGGACTAGCAGACCTTTTTGAGATTCTCTTCATATGCGATCTTGACTGTTGAAATAAGGAATGCAATTCATTTCTTCTTTTGAGTGCTACGTAAATCTTAGTTCTTGGCTCCTTCTTCATTTTATTTTTATTATTATTTTCCATATCTTATCTATTAGATATGGTATTGGACTTATGCAACAGTGGCTATGTCATCCCTTCGAGAGGCATTCGGCAAGGGGATCCATTATCTCCTTTCCTTTTTTGATTGTTTCGGAAGCCCTCTATAATCTCATTCTTCAAGCATCCCAGCAGGGTAGATATAGAGGGATTCGAATCTGTAAGGAAGCGCCAGTGGTTTCTCACCTCTTTTTTGCAGACAACTCTTTGCTGTTTTGCCAGGCAAGCATCGATCGGGCTCTGGTGATCAAAGAGATTCTAGGAGTTTTCAACCTTATCTCGGGTTAGGAGGTGAACCTTGCAAAATCATCCTTCTCTTTAGCAAGAACACCTCCCAGGGAGCGAAAGAAGGGATCTTGAGCATTTTTAGCGGAATTAAAGAGGAAAAAAAGGCCAGATACCTAGGCCTACCTCTTTTTATTGGGAAATCCAAAAGGGAAACTTTTCATTTCGTTGTTGATGCTGTGAAGTCGAAGGTGAATAATTGGAAGCCACATTTTCTGAACAACGCGGGGAAGGAAGTTCTCATTAAAGCTGTAATCAACGCGCTGCGGTGTATGTGATGTCTTACTTTAGGCTTCCTTCTCACCTCTGCAAGGAGATCTACAAGATCGCAGCTAACTTCTGGTGGGGAACGAGAGAGAACGGAAGCCACAAACTTCACTAGAAGGCTTGGGACAAAATGACGAAGGAGAAGGGAGCGGGCGGCTTAGGATTTCAAGAGATACAAAGGTTTAACGATGCATTGCTGACCAAGAAACTCTGGCGGATAGTGACCTTCCCAAATCTGCCAATGGCCAAGTTGCTTAGAGCTAAGTACTTCCCTAGATCAAGTTTGTTTGAGGTGTCGATAACCGGGTCCTCTTCGTGGCTTTGGAAGTGTTGGATGAAGGCAAGACATGTGCTTGTGGCTGGGCCCGTATACACAACAGAACACGGGTCAACTCTCAAACTTTCAGATGCTCTCCCAACACCAAATAGGATTGGACTGAAGATTTTTGGACCAAAGAGAAACATGGTAAATTTTCAGTCCAATCAGCCTATAAAATTATTATCATCTATTGACGAGCTTAAACATGAAGGTTGTGAAGGGAGTGATAGAGGGGAAAACATGAAGAGGTTGTGGCTTAATGTCTTGAAGTTGAAAATTAAAAATAAGGTAAAGCACTTCCTATGGAGATGTGTAGACATGTCCTGCCAACCAAGATTAATCTGAAGAAGAGGGGAGTCCAACTCGATACAATATGCTCAATGTGTGGAGAGGAAGATGAGACTATGGAGCATATTTTCTTCAGCTGTTCGAGGGCGTGCAATACCTGGAAGCTGGCACCGGTTTCTTGGAATTGTTTGAAGGAGATCGGGAATTTTAAGGATTGGTGGGGAGTGATTTGTTCGGGGCCTAAGAAGGAGGTCTTTCAGTTTAGAGTCCAACTCTCGGTTTACATTCTTTGGGTGCTCTGGAAGACACGTAATCTTTGGATTTTTAAGGGAGAGCGGCGAGAAGATCGAACCATCATTGAGCTTGCGGGCTTCGAGTGGGCTGAATTCTTGGAATGTGGCTAATGATTGCATGATTGATCTTTTGTCTGTAGCAGCGGTAGGGTACAATGTATCAATGCAGAGGCTTTTTTCTTTTTTGTTGCTTGTGATTGTTTTGTCTGCCATGTGGTTTTCTAACTCCGTCTGAGTTGCGCCTATCTGTGAAATCTGTATACAAAAGGTTCCCTAGGCTATTTAGCCATACAAACTCCTTTTGTCATTAATAGATCGTTTTGGACAAAAAAAATAACATTAAAATTTGATTATCTTATAACATGTGCGATTTCTAATGTCTTACAGTATTTAGTCACATCTATTAAGGGGGTCTTTATTTTGGGGTGATCTTTCAAAACATCACCGTGATCTTCTCGTTTACCACTTATCACTGTGTTTGTTTAATCTAGGTGATGAGTCATCACCGGAATGTGGGATCACCTAGGTGATGAAATTGGGGTGATATTTCATATTTCAGATCACCCAAAAAAACCTAAGTGATCCAACATACGATGATGGGGTGATCTACTAGCTTTTGAATGGACGAAACTACCCCTCATATTTTAACATTATTACTTTATATGCCATTATAAATATTTTAATTACATGATTAACATAATTAAATCTTAACAATATTTCAATTATTTAAAAATATTTAAACTTACATTTTAAAAAAGTATAAATATAAATAATGCTTATAAATATGTAAATTTTAATATGTTAATGATTATCACAGAAAAAATATCACCTTAAAAAATTTAAACACATTATTTAAATCATATATAGGGTCAAATATGACATTTATACAACATTACCCTACACATCACAATGATTAAACAAACAGAATACTTCCATATCACGTTGATCTACAAAACGAATATCACCTTAAACAAACTCACTGATGATATATCTCCTTGATCCACGCCGGTGATACTCACATCACCGTGATATGTATCACCGTAATGTTGGATCACATGAAACAAACACCCCCTGACATTAAATCGGGTTCATTACAGTATCAAGAGGTAATACATAACCAAAATTATGGACAACATCTTTCTAAGATGTTGAATTTTCAAGTGGTTTTGATCGAAGAGATTTGATTAGTTTTATCCGATTGGCGGAAAGAAGGAAAGAAGCTGCAGTTAAAAGATCGTTATTAAGCGGTTAGCAACGTCGTTCGCGGACAGTTACGAGCATAAATTTCCAAGATCTAGATTTTTTTTTGTCGAAATCGCTACTAATCTTAGGATAAATATGGTCTAATAAATAAAATTTCGTGTTTTTTGACGAAAAGTAGAGACTTACGGTTCGAAAATTGGATATCATTCGACTCGATGAACGAAAAAGGCGATTGCAGGTAGTAATGATCATATTATTATTGTTAGCATAATTATTATCGCCGAATTAAATTTAGTACTTCGCAAAAAATGCCATTTCGGGTAGAGATGATCATACTATATCGCCAAAAATAATGGATATGGTCGAATCGAATTTATCAAGAAAGGCGATTTCGGGTAGAAATGATCATACTATATCACCAAAAAACAGTGGATATCGCCGAATCGGAATTAGTAATTATCAAAATACTATATTGTCAAAATAATTGATATAAATGGGATTATCGAATATAGTAATTATCAAAAAAGGCAATTACATGCAGAATGATCATATTAATGTTGTCATAAGTCATAAAAATGGATATTGCCGAATCAAATTTAGTAATTATCAAAAAAGGCTATTACATGTACAAATGATCATTATGTATTGTCATTTTAGAGTAGATTATGCGAATGTCCTAGGCAGAAAGAAAATATCATTCGAAATATATATTGAATTGAATGAAATCCAAAAGAAAGATAGATACTCATGCTAACCAAAGGATTCGATAATTATGTACACATAATTTCGGCAAATTGTAATAATCCAAACCAATTTCCCCTCTATAAATAGACCCCTAAACACAACATAAACCAAATAAATTAGAAAAAAAAAACACTAAACAGACACCTCTTTCAAAATATGGGAAAGAAACTGCACATAGCATACATTTCCAACAACAAAGAAAGAAAGCTTTCTTACCACAAAAGAAAGAAGGGTTTCTTCAAAAAACTCAATGAGCTATGCACTTTATGCGATGTAGAAGCTTGTTGCATCCTCTATAGCCCGTACGAGCCCGAGCCCGTGGCTTGCCCGGCCCTCAAGGGCTTAACGATGTGCTCGAGCGGTTCAACAAAGCCTCGCCCATAGAGAGGCTCCATAAAATGCTTGACCAAGAAAGCTACAATGAGATGAGGATCAAAAAGAGCCGTGAGCAGCTCCATAAGATCCATAGAGAGAATAAGAAATTGAGGCTTGAACTTGAAATATTTCGGTTCATTTGTGGCTCTAAAACCCTAGATTTCTTCGATGCCCGCCATGCGAAGGAGGTGAATTTCGTCGTCGATGAGTTGTTGAAGGACGTGGAAGTTCAGATTAGCAAGTTCGAAGGGCCACATAGAGGTATGAAGCCCTGATTAAAGATTTTATGAATATGTTCAATTCTATTACATCCTTAACTTTTGTTTATTTAGAGGGAACAATCCAAATTGGTGCAACTGTTGTGCCCATGTCCGAGGCAGAGGCTGATGCTGACGTGGCGGCGGCCATGGATGCTCTGCCACCTTTGCATATTTCGATATCTAAGGAAATGTACGACGGTGTTAATGATGATACGATTCTTCATCAAGGGAAAATCGATGGCGTGGATTGTGAAAGTAGTAAGAGCAATGTTCTTCCTGACTATGGACTGTCGCGGATGATGAAGAAGATGAAGGGAGATTGAAGATATAATATATGTCACATGTAATAAACTATTTTAGATTTGTCTTCTTACGTTTGTTTGCTTTCATATTATTTGTCGGTAGAATGTGAAATTACGTTTTTTTGACTAATTATTCCGACCTAATTAATAGATGTTCGTAATCTATGTCTAACTCATCTATACTATTATACTAAGTGACATCTAAACATAAATACGTACTTGACTAAAATTTTTACAGATAGGTACTTATGTCAGAAAATTTTACAGATATGTACCCAATTTAATGTTTACCAATTTCTTCAGTCACGCCGTACCTTTCTGTGTATGTATGGCGTACCATAACACGTTGATACAGGGTACCCAAATGTGTTTGTACGGCGTACCTTATGTGTTAAAGATGGCGTACCTAAATGTGCTTAACGGCGTACCATTTTCTCAACGTATGACGTGCCACAATATGTTGATATAGGGACCTAAATGTGTTTGTACAGCATACTTTATGTGTTAAAGATGGCGTACCTAAATGTGCTAATATGGTCTACCATTTTCTCAACGTATGACGTACCACAATATGTTAATATAGAGTACCTAAAGGTGCTGTATGGCGTACCTGCGGCGGATCGGGTATCTATCTGCAAAAAAAAAAATATTCTACTAGGTACCTACATATAAAAAAATCTGACAGGGTACTAAATTACAAGTTTTTTTCCAAATGGATATTTATGTGGAAAGACCCCTTACCTCAGGGCTTGCGGAAAACCATCACAAAATTGGTCTGTCAAATTATTTTTATTACAAAAAATAATAAGACTAAAAGAAAGCAACCTACTATTTTTTGTTAGTTACTATTTACTCCTCTACTTTTAGTTAAGTATTCTTTTTATAATTTCTATTAAATATATAAGAATAAATGAGGTATTTGTTATATAATATTTTATTTAATGAAGCTTTATTATTATCAATGTAGTGTGTAATATAGAAAGGATATCAACAGAAAATAAGACTTTTATTATTGTTCTACTCCTCATTACACAAAGAAACGATGCTATTTATAGAAGGAAATAGAGCATACGTATTCAATGCATTAAATTACATCCATCAACTAATAGCTACTAACTGTATTCATAATACTCCTCCTTGGATGTGTATTTAATGATAGGTCCTTCAGAATTTGATGGTATAGCTGCCTCATTAAAAAACTTACTGGGAAAACCACATGGGAAAAACCACAGTGAAGGAAAAAAGAGTGCAACCATATTTACTCCATCTGATAATAATATTATTTCAAATCTCGAAGTCTTTGAACTTCAATTGAATGTACCAATTTTCTAAATATATAGGAGGACGCGCTTTCGTAAATAAATCTGCGAGATTTTCGCTAGAGCGCACTTGTTGTACATCAATATCACCATTTTTCTCTAAATCGTGCGTAAAAATTTTGGTGAAATATGTTTTGTTCTATCACCTTTGATATACCCGTCCTTTAATTGGGCGAGCATGCCGCGTTATCTTCACATAATGTTGTCGAACGTAGATTCTTCGAAAGTAACCCACGATTTGTTGTATATGTTGAATCACCGATCGCAACCAAACATATTCTCGGCTAGCTTCATGAATAGCTAGAACTTTCGCATGATTAGCGTAGCCGTTAAACTTTGCCTAACTGATCGCCATGAAATGGCAGTTCCACCATATGTAAATAAATAACCGGTTTGCGATCGAGCATTATGTGGATCAGATAGATATCCAGCATCTGCATAACCAATTAAGTCTTCTTACATCTCATTAGAATAGAATAATCCCATATCAGTTGATCCCCGAAGGTATCGAAAAATCCGTTTAACTCCATTCCAATGTCTATGAGTCGGCAAAGAACTATATCTTGCCAATAAATTTACAGCAAATACTATATCTGGTCGAGTATGACCCATAAGATACATTAATGCTCCAATAGCACTGAGATATGGTACTTCAGGATCAAGCACTTTTTCATTATGTTCGCATAGTCTAAATGGGTCTTTATTCACGTCTAAAGATCGGACAATGATTGGAGTATCTAACGGATGAGCTTCATCCATATAAAATCTTTTCAATACTCTTTTCGTATAAGTTTCGTGATGTACAAATATCACATTCTTTAAGTATTCTATTTGCAGTCCAAGACAAAATTTAGTTTTACCGACATCCTTCATTTCGAATTCCTTTTCAAACAACCAATGGCTTTCGATAACTCTTCAGGAGTTCCGATTATATTGATCAATAACATATACTGCAATGATAACAAACTCATTCTTAAATCTTCTCGTAAATATGTAGGGGCAAATTTGATCATTTTTATACCCCTCTTTCAATAAGTATTCACATAGGCGATTATACCACATACGCTCGGATTGCTTTAATCCATAAAGTGATTTATTCAGTTTAATTGAGTACTCATCTCGCGACCTTGAATTTTCAGGTAGTCGAAAACCCTCCGGAAGCTTCATATAAATGTCACTGTCAAGCGAGCCATATAAATAAGCAGTGACAACATCCATTAGACGTATATCGAGTCCTTCACGTACTGCCAGACTAATTATGTCACGAAAAGTTATTGCGTCCACCACGGTAGAATACGTTTCCTCATAATCAATACCAGGTCTCTGCGAGAAACCTTGTGCGACAAGTCGTGCTTTATATCTCATAATTTCACAGTTTTCCTTTTTCTTTCTGATGAAAACCCATTTATATCCAACTGGCGTTCACAGACATTGGTTCATGATCCTCATTCTCATTCATCTCATTCATTTCATGTATCGCTACGTTAAATGAGAACTTATCGTCAAATGTCGACTTCATTTCGGTTCCATCTAATTCCATTCGTGCGTAATTGATTGAGATCTCTTCATTATCATTATTTTCAATTTGTTCAGGTACCTGACTTTCATTCTTATCATCATTTATGCTCATCGACTCTTCTTTAGTCGATAAATCCTCGATTGGACCATTATCATTATTTGCTCCTTTTCTTTTTCGAGGATTTTTATCTTTGGAACCCGAGGGCCTACCACGCTTCAGCTGTGGTTTAGGCTCAATATTGTTCTTTGTCTGTTCTACAGGAACATCAATTCTAACAGGAGCATTAACAGCTGGAATATGTGACTTGGTCACTCTCTTCTGGTCAGTAAAGCTGTCTGGCAATTGATTCGCTAAGCTTTGTAGATGAATTATTTTCTGAACTTCCATTTCACATTCTTTAGTCGAGGATCATAATGATTTAGCGACAATTCATTCCAACTAATATTTGATTCCAGCTGTCTCTTTTCTCCCCCTAATGTCGAAAAATTTGTTTCATCGAAGTGACAGTCGGCAAATCTGACCGTGAATCGGTCTCCAGTTAAGGGTTCTAAATATTTTATAATTGATGGAGATTCAAATCCGACATATATTCCCAACCTTCTTTGAGGTCCCATCTTTGTGCGTTGTGGTGGCGCAATTGGAACATATATCGCACATCAAAAAATTCTTAGATGGAAAATATCTGGTTCCTGACTATAAACCATTTGCAACGGGGAGATATCGCGATAACTTGTTGGCCTGTGCGGATTAGTGCTGCTTCATGATATGGCATGTCTCCAACTAGACGATGGAAGTTTCGACTTCATCAATAATGGCCTTGCAATTAATTGCAGGCATTTAATCAACGATTCTGCAAGACCATTTTGTCTATGGACATGTGGCACCGGGTTCTCGACAGCAATACCAATAGACATACAATAATCATTAAATGCCGTAGAAGTAAATTCATCAGCATTATCAAGGCGTATTTTCTTTACCGGATAATCTGGGAAGTGTGCTCTTAATCTAATCAGCTGAGCAAGTAATCTCGCAAATGCCACGTTTCTCATAGATAATAAACATACATGGGACCATTTACTTGATGCATCAGTTAATACCATGAAATATTTAAACGGTTCACATGATGGATGTATCGGCCCACAAAATATCGCCATGTATACGTTCCAAAAATGCAATAGATTCAGTTTTTACTTTCATTTGTGATGGTCGAATAATTAACTTCCCTTTAGAGCAAGCAACACATGCTAATTCATTTGATTGAAGAATCTTCTGGTTCCTCAATAAATGTCCGAGTGATTTTCAATTTTTCGCATCATAATTGTACCGGGATGGCCCAATCGGTCATGCCAAACATTAAATGTAGTGTCATTGGTAAACTTTGGATAGCATATGATTCAATTGTTCTAAGATATGTGTAGTATAACCCGGACTCAAAAGACGGTAATATTTCTAGAATAATTTTTCTATTCGAAATCGCTTTTGTAATGTGCAAATATTCAATATCTCCCTTTTGTGCAGTCTCAACATGATATCCATTATTTCGAATCGCTTTAAAGCTTAATAAATTTCGTTGAGACTTAGGGGAATATAAGGCATTTTCAATAATAAGTCTTGTTCCTCTCGGCAATAATATATTAGCTCTTCCGAAGCCTTCAACTATATTTGTGCTCCCTGATATAGTTATGACACTAGCTTCTTTCATATCAAGGTGCTCGAAATATTTCTTATTTTCTAGAATTGTATTAGTCGTTGCACAGTCTGCAAGACATAATTCTCCGTTGCATATGTTCGTGTCCATCATATAAAATCCTTTATGAACAAATACATAATTATTAATACATATTATTGAAAACAGATACATAGCAAACACAGGAATATATTTCACACGATAATAATTATAGCAAACATAACATTCAAATGATACACACCAAAGCACACAATATTTATGCATATAATTTATAAAACGATAGCAGGTCAAATTTCTTCGTTTGAGAGGTTCAGAAAATCGTCGACATCGAAATTAACACCTTCATCATTAACACCAGAAGCTGAAGCAATTTCTCCCTGAACAAATTTCATTTCAATTTTCTTTCATTTGCCCTTTGATTCTTGATACAGCTCAACAAGGTATTCAGGCGTACGGTAACTGCGGGACCAATGGTCCAAACCACCGCATCGGTAACATTGTTTGTCATTCACTTTTCATTCATTTTGCTTCTTCTCATTTTTACTGTCTTTCTTCTTCTGGAGATTTTGATGACCACCACGATAATTACGATAACCACCACGGAAATATTGATAACCACCACCATGATAACTTCGGCCACGACCACGACTTTGACCACGGCCGCGATATCCACCACGACCACGTCCACGACCATTACCTCGACTATTATCATTATTAACATTCTGCATTCGCTTCAGGGATTGCAGCAGCACAGCCGGTCGGGACTCATGATTTTTCATGAGCAACTCATTGTTTTGCTCAGCCAACAGTAAGCAAGAAATAAGATCTGGGTACTTTTCAAATTTTCTCTCTCGATATTGCTGTTGTAGAATAACATTTGATGGATGAAACGTGGTGAACGTTTACTCCAACATAATGGCATCGATAATAGTTTCTCCACATAATTTCAGTGTAGAAGTAATTCTACAAACAGCAGAATTGTATTCGCTTACCGATTTAAAATCTTGCAAGCGTATTCACCCATTCATACCTTGCATTTGGGAGAATAACAGTTTTTAGGTGGTTATATCGATCTTTCAAGTTTTTCCACAAGTCTTTCGGGTCTTTCACAGTTAAGTATTCAATTTTCAGACTCTCATGAATGTGGTGGCGAAGAAAAATCATTGCCTTCGCCTTGTCCTGTTCGGATGTCGTATTGGTCGGTTTGATGGTATCACCCAGACCTTTGGCTTTCAAATGAAACTCGGCATCTAGTGCCCAAGATAAATAATTTCGGCCAGTGATATCGAGTGCAACAAACTCAAGGCTTGCGAAATTCGTCATATTACTATAAAACAAAAAACAAAATTTTAACAATGATAATATAACAAAATATTACACGCATAACTAATCTTCTTCAGTATCGTCGTTAGTATCTTCTTTAATATCTTCCTTTGAAAAAATTCTTATGAAAAATATTGTCAACGTCAAAAGAAGTGCCCACGTAATAATAATACTCATGAGCAAATGTTCAACGATCAGGTCGGACAATATCCTTCAAAATACAATATATTAATAATATTAATAAAACATTACAATTAATAATAATATTTTGGAAAATTTCGTAAAAATATTACCCACATCACCGTAAACAAGGTTAGAAGCAGAAGATCCATCTTTGTATAAAACGTCATGATTATATTAAAAACATAATATATTAATATATCAATTTGACGAAATATAATAATAAAAAAATATGTTAATATATTTTCATAATAGTCATAAAAAAAATCTTCACCCGCCATGATGGGAATTCGAAAGCTGGACCTCTCACCACTTTATGTGGGAATTACCAACTACCACGAGACCTCGTGGGCTTTTGGTATTGTGTTCGGGCATAAATAAATATACAATATATACATATATAAGATATATAAACAACACACACACACACTTATGTAGATATATGTATATGTATAACCTATGTATGTAGTCATATGTATCTGAACCCAAGCACGTGTGCATATATATATATATATATATATATATATATATATGTGTGTGTGTGTGTGTAACATAACCTGTATGTAACACACACACTTATATATAACCTATATAATATATATATATATATATACATAAATATGTAACATATATATGATAAACAATTTTATGTATATATGAAATAAATAATTTATACCTCCGGATTGTGTTCTTGATAGTCCTCAGATAGATAGAGTCTCGTGTTCATAACGTGTTATATAATATTTTATTTAATGAAGCTTTATTATTATCTATGTAGTATGTAATATAGAAAGGATATCAACGGAAAATAAGACTTTTATTATTGTTCTACTTCTCCTCATTACACAGAGAAACGATGCTATTTATAGAAGGAAATAGAGCGTACGTATTCAATGCATTAAATTACATCCATCAACTAATAGCTCCTAAGTGTATTCGTAATAGTATTTTGCAGATCCATCATGCTAGTTTGCATTGATTCACTACTTATGGGGTCGATGTAGAGTGAAAAACTTTGATGATACACTGATTTAGAGGAAGATGAAGTCGATTCTCAATCGGAAGAACACGAAGAGGGGGAGGCATATGAAGGTGGCGAAAATGATACTAATGAAGAAGAGCTCTCTCAATTGGTTGAAAAAAAATGTTTGCTCTGATGGAGACACAGAAGATGACGAGTTCAAACTAGCAAGGCAAAGACTTAGGAAAATGGAATGCTCACGTAACTGAAGTTTCTCACCCTGTTCAAAGTGATGCTGATGTTGGGGTGTTGCAATCTCAAGAGGCAGAACATAGGTCTGTTGATGTTCCAAGTAACATTATGTTGAACGAGTACGCGAACAATATTGATGTCCTGACAATAAACGACCACAGATTACTTAGAACTTAGGTGGACAATTGGCATTAAGTTACCGAACAATTCTGTGTTCAGAGAGGCTGTTCGGTATGCTATTGCTCAAGGTAGGAATGTTTACATCAACATAAGCCACAAGAAAAGAGGACAAAGACTAGGTGTTAGGTGTGTTGAAGGGTGGCCATTTAGAATTTATGCTAGTTGGGACAATAGAAGCGTCTGCTATGTTGTGAAGTCTGTTGACCAGCAGCGTACCTGCCATAGAAACATGAAAGCTAATAGATAGTTGAAGCATCACCACCTGTATTTATAAAGGTTATTTGTTTGTTTTGATGGTTTGAGAGATAGTTAACCAAACATGGTCTTCAATATGACATGCTCTGTGTGCATGTCCACTAAGCACACAAAAAAAGAAAGTGTGCTGACAAAGATAAGGTTGTTGAAGAAAGAAATGAACCAACTAAGAGAGGTAGGGGAAGAAAGATAGTGTGTAGGGGAGAAATAAACCAACTAAGAAATGAACCAACTAAGAAAGAAATGAAAGCTAATAGATAGTTGAAGCATCCCTACAAGAGCTCAAGATGGTGTGTCTGAGGTTGGTCCCTCCCACCATGACCTGTCTGCTCAACCCACTGCAGTTGGAAGGGGTGGAAAGACTTTGAGAGCAGGAAGGTGGAGCACAAGTGGTGGCAATTTGAATGGTGGTAATAGGTATTTTCAATAATATGCACACCAATTTGCTTGTTCTGATTCTTCTTTATCGTTACGGTTTCCAAGGACAAAAGTGGGGCAAGAAAAGGCTGCCAATCCAATTGTTGGTTTCCCATGCTCAATTCGGGCTTCAAGTTCGAATGCACCATCTTAATGGGAGACATACAAGCTACTCCCTTCGTCCCGCTAATTTATCACACTTTCCCATTTCGGGCGTCCCAATAATTTTATCACATTTCCTTATTTAGCAAAAAACTATCACAAACAATCAATATAATAATATTAAATATTCTTAAAAGACGTGTTAAAATATACACTTTTTTCCATTTCATTGTACTGTATTATTATAATAATGACACCTTAATTTGTGTGTCCAGCAACTTATGTGATAAAGATGCTGGGACGGAGGGAGTATTATTTTTGCTAAATCCTATTTGGCTTTGATATTTTGACATTATTGTAGTTATTTAAGTTAAGATTATCATCTTTAGTTAAATTTTTGGTTGACGTGTTTTGGCTTATCACCTTCCGTGTAATGAACATATTCTGTTTTGGCTTCTCAAATTGCTTAAGACATTATAGTGATGTATTTTAACATAATTAGATAAACTTTGCCGATTTAATCGGTAATTTGTCAAATAGGTACAATATAAGGAGATGACACTAATATGTTGTTTTAATGTGAGATAATTCAAGGGTGGGTTTAATGTAAGATATATAAAAGGATGGATTATTAACACTAATTTTACCAACATTTTATGGGTATTACATAGTGTTCGATCCCACTTGAACTCTTGACTATCGTCGTGTAGATTTGAAAAGCACGGTCCACACAGTCCAAAAAATTAGCTCCACAAAAAGTTAGTCATCCCATAACCAACGGGTATGTAGATTCGATTCAGACCGGACTATACCTCACCCTTGGGACACTAAATTTCAGAGAAAATAGGGCGTTTTAAATTCAAAATTAATAAAACAGGGTTAGTTTGAAAAATTTAATAAACTCGAGCAAAACGCGGGTAATGGCCGCGACGAGGAAAAATGTATTTTCAACATGCGTGGTGACTTTCTTTTGGTTGCTTATGTGACGAGTGCCAACAAAATGATACGATACCTATCAATGCCATCATTAGTGGGTGGAGTGCAATAATGAGATTAATTAAATAAAGGGTTAATTATCAGTCAGGCCCCGTTAAGATGTTTATGTAGTGTGCAGGCCCCAATAAAGTTCCATTTAGCATTAAGGACCTACTTTTCAAAACTCTTAGAGAAAAAGACCCAAACTATGCGATATGACATATATACCCTCTAACAGATGCGAAATTTACAAGCCTTTGCCATCGTCTTCTCCAACGAGCGATTTTCGCTGCAAGCTCGAATCCTCTTAAAAAACTTCAAGCTCGATTTGTATTGCTAATTTGCAGCTTTAATCGTCAGAAATCGTTGACATTGGAGCCGAAATGATAAACATAAATCGTTGAGATTGAAAAAAATCTTCAAAAGATTTATGGAAGTTACAAAAAACTGATATATACAAATAACAGAAATCATTGAGACTGTAGCCGAAAACATCAAAGTTTATGACCTAATATGTTGAAATTATTGTTAATTTGATCGTGTGTATGATTTGTATATCTAATTTGCAGCTTTAATCGTCAGAAATAACGAATATAGCAAAAAATAACAAATGCATTATAGATAATAACAAATGTTGACTTAGAAGTAACACATCGCTGAAAAGTAATAACGCCTTGTGTGTCGTAAATAACACATTGTGTATACAACTAATGGATCGAAAGGAATAAAACGAAAATCACAAACGATACTAAAAAACAGATGAAAACTGCATAAATCTCTGCATTATTGACTCAATAAGGTAAAATAGACCTCAATTTCTCATGGGTATCTCGAATTTATACCGATTAGTTGCAAGAAACGGATATTATAATTTTCCTAAATCGTGTAAAAATAAATACTTATAACATAGCCAAAAATAACAAATGTCTTATGGATAATAACAAATGTTGACTTAGAAGAAACACGTCGCTGAAAGGTAATAACGCCTTGTGTGTCGTAAATAACACATTGTGTATACAAGTAATGGATCGAAAGGAATAAAACGAAAATCACAAACAACACTAAAAAAACAGATGAAAACTGCATAAATCTCCGCGTTATTGACTCAATAAGGTAAAATAGACCTCAATTTCTCATGGGTACCTCGAATTTATACCGATTAGTTGCAAGAAACGGATATTATATTTTCCCTAAATCGTGTAAAAGAAATACTTATAACATAGCCAAAAATAACAAATGTCTTATGGTTAATAACAAATGTTGACTTAGAAGTAACACGTCGCTGAAAGGTAATAACGCCTTCTTTGCCGTAAATAACACATTCTGTATACAAATAATTGATCGAAAGGAATAAAACAAAAATCACAAACGACACTAAAAAAACAGATGAAAACTGCATAAATCTCCGCGTTATTGACTCAATAAGGTAAAATAGACCTCAATTTCTCATGGGTACCTCGAATTTATACAAATTAGTTGCAAGAAACGGATATTATATTTTCCCTAAATCGTGTAAAAAAGAAATACTTATAACATAGCAAAAAATAACAAATTGTCTTATGGATAATAACAAATGTTGACTCATAAGTAACACATCACTGAAAGATAATAACGCCTTGTTTGTCGTCAATAACAGATTCTGTATACAAGTAATGGATCGAACGGAATAAATGAAAATCACAAACGACACTAAAAAACAGATGAAACTGCTAATCTCAGCGTTTGTGACTGAATAAAGTTTTTCCGTCCTCAATTTCAGATGGGTCTTACTAATAAAGATAAATTTTTTATGTATCGAGTGAATTCGTACTTCCACCCCCAAATCAAAAATTTCGTTCAGAAACCAATTCAATATCGACTTCAACGGCCGAACAAGGTAAAAGCGACTGAATAAGATAAAATCGAATCAAACGAGTCTTAATATGAAAAGAAAAAAGTAAGTCGATAACCGTGAAATTGAGAAAATTTAGCTTTCTCTAAGACTAAAACATTTTTTAAGTGAGTAACAGTTTACCCAACAAATATAACACATATACATGTAAAAAAAAAACACTTCATTGAGAATATTCTAGAAGCTTCTGGACCGTCAGAGAATTTAACAAAATTGTCAGAGAATATTTACAGGACTTTCTCAAAATTGTACTACATTAATTGGAAATAATAACACATGTTAGGTAAAGAAAAACATCACGAACTCAACTAATAACACATTGATCAATACTGATACCTCATAAATGATGTTCAGTACCACGTCAATAATTCGATTAATTCGTACAAAAATACAACTTTATTTTGGATGTTTAATATGGATGTTCATATAAATATATAATTTGATGAAGTTTAATCACCACATTCCTTTAAAAGACACATTAAGCGAAATTTGATGTCAATAGACGATATTGATCTCAATAGATATATAAATATATAGTCCTCCATTGCAGAACATAGACTATCACATCTTTCAATGGAACATAACATTATGAATTGCACCACGAACATGTTCAAACATCAACATTAAAGTACTAATAACATTTATAGACCACAAACACAAAATACTAAGCTCAAAACCCTAAATCCGAGGCCCGAAACCCTAAACCCTAAATCCTAAACCCCGAACCCCAAAACTTTTTAAGATTGTAGAAATACCTGCACAAGTCGTGGATCGTTCTCTCAAAATTTCATGTCGTAAACCCTTAATCTTAACCTCGAACCCGTAAGTCCTAAACCCCAAAACTATCCAAAACCCTAGCACATAGACGATAACAAATTATCCAGAAACTCTAGTGCATAGACGACAATTTTATAACAAATAACACTCTATTGGTAACAATTAAACCCTTATGGTACCACATTAAACTGTCCATAAAATTTTTTGTAATATCCCGCCGAACAATTCAGAAATTCTACGGTGGCGCGAGAAACTTTAAGGCTATGGGTCTCTCGAATCTACGTGTATTACCTTCAATTTCAACTAGAAACATGCTTCGATCTACATATATTTGTTTGCGTCGACAAAATTTTAAGATTCCGTCCCGACACCGTCGCGCTCGTGAGATCCGCAACAGAAAAATCAATATTAATTTATAAATGGGTTTAACCAAGGCAACTATCGATATTATTACATGTGATAAATCCAAATCGAAGAAATTGCTAAGATTGCAGATGCTATGACCGTATATGTTGAAATTATCGTCAATTTCATATGAATGTTGATAAGTTTCACAAAAATAACAAATGTCTTCAGGGTAATAACAAATGTTGACTCAAAAATAATACATCGCTGAAAGTTAATAACGCCTCGTTTGTCGTAAATAACACATTCTGTATACAAATAATGGACCGGGATAGAAAGAACTAAAATCACAAACGACACTAAAAAACAGATGAAAACTGCATAAATCACGTCGTTATTGACTCAATAAGGTAAAATAGACCTCAATTTCTCATGGGTACCTCGAATTTATACCGATTACTTGCAATTTATGTCGACATCTAGATTCGATTTACCATTATTTTTGAATTTGCACCCTAATTAGACAAGCAAATTTCTACCTCGTGCATCGTCAATATCATAATGAATCCAACATGACATGTCGAATCGGTTAGATGGTCAATCGGATTTATTTGTGCTCGATTCAGTGTAAGAAATATGAGTTCGAAAAAAAATTCTGTTGATAACGTTTTGCAGTAGCAAAGTAACACAATATTGTTGAAAAATAACGTATTTGTTTTGTATAGTAACACTATGTTGTAACTGTATAACATATAATGAAGTAAAAGTAACGGTTCATATAAGACCAAAAAGCACGCGTGACTTTCGCTGGAAAAAAAAAAGAGCAAAGGGTATTTTTCGTCAAATTCTATTTTTGGTCCTTTACTCGATTTTTACAAAAAGTGGGTCTCTTAAACTTATTCATTTTCTGACAGGGTCTGACATGTAAATAAAACTTTAGGGGGGCCTGAACATAAATATTCCCTTAAATAAAAATGAGATGTATGGTACGAACGGTACTATCTTGATATATTATTAAAATGATTTCATATAATTGATTGTTTTCACAGTTGAACCGATGTTTCGATAGCAGCAAATGAACCCGTCATTGCCCATAACAGAATTATTACTACTAGTACTTTTAGTACACCGTCTGTGTGTGAAAAAAATAAAAATTAATTATTAGTGAATATTTTTAATAAATTATATACTAAAAATAGAATATAGTTATTGTAAGTTTTAAAGCTACATTGTTTAATAAGTTTTTTTTTTTAATAATTGATATACGAAAAATAGAATAGGGTGGTTATTATGATTTAATAAGTTTTTAATTATTAATAGAAATTAAAGTGGAAAATTTTTGATTGGGCAATTTTGGCAGACCAATTTACAGTTTCATCTCCGCTTTTATATAAGATAAATAGATATTATTGATTTTTATACGGATACATCACATTGTAGAAAATATAAATTTTAAGTTAACTAAATTTGGGCCCGTCTGATAGACGCATATAGAATTGAAAATGTGTAACATAATTCAACTTTAGTAATAGAATTTATAAAAATTAAGAACGAATAGAGGAATATTCGTTTATATGTGTGCGTGCAAAATGGAGCTTCGATGGATTCGAGGTTGCAAAAGATGTTTGAACAACCTTTGTTTTATGACGTTCGTCGCGGCCATACCTAAGGCGTCACGTCCATTGGATACGACGTCGCCTTCAACGGGTTTTGCTTGATTTTATTAAATTTTTCAAAATTAACCCTATTTCATTAATTTCCAATTTAAAACCCTATAATTCATATGTGTTTATCGAAAAATATGATATCAAGATTTCAACTTTTCGGTTCACGTCAACAACTATCATTTCAAAACTGGGGGTTTCCAAGTTATTTACGTTATCAAACCTTACAATAATAGTCCATCTTTCTCAAGAGATTCCTTTCCATCTTCCACAAGTAAACAATAAGATATTCTTTAAAAAAAATTGGAATACTCACTCAAGCTTGCTGCAATAAAATTATTATATTAGAGTAAATATTTGTTAAAATTTCTTTGACGATTGATCCGATAGAGATTAGAGAACATACAATTTATTTCAAGATCGACCCAGTTCCTCTGAAACCCAAACCATGGGACAGATTCTTGAAAAGATCAAAGGTATTGCTCTTGTTGCTCCCATCTCTTCCTTTCTCTAATTCATAGAAAAATTCGAACTTTTCTTCTTTTGTCTTCTTCTTCTTCTGCGAGCTTTCTCTGTGTGCGTCTTTGAACTGTTGATGTCCTAAGGTTAAATTCCATTACCATTTATTCATCTCTGTTCGTTTCCCACATGGGTTTTTTCTTTCTATGCTGCAAAGATCTAATTTTTTTGTCCCATTCTTGTTATTACCTTGATCACACCAAGAACGTTGACTTCAGATCTTTAAGACTATGTTATTAAGAGGATGAGCCAGTTTTATTCTTATTTTTCCGCCTACAAATATATAGTCTTTATCAATTTCATTCATTACACTATCGATCGAATCAGCTTATCTGAGGATTTGATTTCCTATTAACGAAGGGAAGGAATGGAAAGAAAGGCAGATTAGAATGATCACAGACAAGATATTCGATGTTATCAAGAACGAAGATAACGGAAGAGCTAACCTCACATTCGAAGATCTCTACATCGCCGTTTTGCTCGTTTACAAGTAAGTTAAACGTTGAAGCTCAAAAGGCGCATAGAGCAATAGTTTTGTAGTCAGTCATGCATGTAATAAGGTCACACGTTGAAAGCCTTAGGGTGCGTTTGGTATGCGAAATTCGACGTAGAAAAGAAGAGAAACGTGTGATGGTACGACGCGCGAAGCGTGAAGTACAATGATCCAATGCGTATCATTACATTTTTCTTTCATTTTTCCGCGTTGAATTCTGCGTACAAACGCACCATTAATAGATCGATTGTTTTTTCTTTAACGAATTCCCAGCTATATAATCGATTCTCGTGTAATATACTGGGTTTGCAGCTTCGTTCGTAGTCTCTTGTATCGAAAATTAAGCGTTCGTAATTCCTTCGCAGCGACATAAACAGACGCTTGTCTGGTCCTCACATAAATCCCCCGACGAAGCAACAAGTTAGGGACCTGATGAAGGTTCGGTAATAAAAATCGTTTGCGTAATATCTTAGCAATAAAAAAAAAAAAAAAAAAAAAAACTGATTTTTTTTTTGCGCGTAGGAGAGCGATATCAACCTCGACGGCGAACTCGACCGCGAAGAATTCGTGAATTTTATGCTGCACGTAACGAGGGATGCGCTTATGGCGGCGAGCGAGGGGTTGATGATCACAGTCGCCGCAGCTCCGACTTTGGCTCTGATTACGACAAAGTCGATGGAGAGGGTTCCCGGATTTGGTCAAATGGTTAAGAAATTGCCCAACTCGGTATTTGCATCCATCGTTACGCTCGTCGTCGTCGCGATTCAGCGTAGGGCAGAGAGATCTTTGCCGTAGATTTATTTTTAAGAATGTGATGTTGTAGAATTCTTGGAAGGATTTGGGTAATTTTACCTTCAAAGTAATAAAATTCTCCGAGCGGATGATAGGTCAAGTGGTCGAACTGCTGCTATTTTTAAGTGGACGTCAGAGGTTTGATTCTATTGGAATAAGGGGAATCTAGAGAAAAATACTCTATTGTGGTACCTTTTTGCGCCGCAAGTACGTCATAGAACACATTTAGGTACCATAGAGACACGTATTGTGGTACATAACACAATGAGAAAATGATATATATAACACATTAAGGTATGTGTGACGTAGTACTTAATACACATAAAAAAAGGTACGTCAAGACTGAAAAAATGGAACACACTATCGAACGGGCACTTATATAAAAAAAAAATTCTGAAAGAGGTATTGACTTGCAAATTTTTTATATAAATGTGTATAAATGTACTATGCCTATCAATTAAATGAAATTAAATTTAGGAATGTTTACAGTTAAATACCCAAAAGTATAAAGAAGTATCGGATCGGTCACCTGTCAGAACTTTTTTATATATAAGCACGTGGTAGAATAAAAATTATTACACATAGGTACCTGATTGGCTGAAAGTACACCATATAAAAAGGGTTAATTACAGTCACGCCTAGTAACATTTTAACTTTTGGTTCAGACCCATTCGAATTCATTTAGGATAAAGGACCACTTTCGAAAAACTAAGTGTCAGGCCCTAAAATGACGCAAAATGACATGTTTAACCCTGACATATGTCAAAATTACGCTGCATACCTAAATAATCCGTTCCAGCCAATTATAACAGTTCGGCGCTGAAAGAACACTCTTTCACTTGGATAACAACAGTCTTGTATTGAGTACCATATGCGTCTATTAGTAACAAATGACGTCACAGAAGTAACACAATATTCAAAAATAATACCACTTCTGCAACATCATTTGTTAATGTGTTACTGCAAGAATCGGTATTATTTTGAATGATATGTGGACTTTTGCGACTACGTTTGTTACTAAATAGACGTCATATGGTACTCAATACAAGACTGTTGTTATCCAAATGAAAGGAAGTGTTTTTTCAGCGCAAGACTGTTATAATTGTTCTTGAACCCTCCACCCGACCATCCCCCCTATTTTCATAGACAGAAATTCACCATTATAGGGAGCAATGCTCGATCAGTGGAGAAAATGGGGTTCGATAGTCCGATGTAATAAATATGTCTGTTAATAACATTTACTATCGATAAGTAACGTCTTATGACGTTAAAATAACACTACGGTTTTTACGGTAACAAATCAGTATAATTGTGTAACAGTTATAAGTGTTCTTGAACTCCACCCGACCATCTCCCCCTGTTTCCCTAGACAGAAAATCATCATTATAGGAGCAATGCTCTATAATGGGTTACCAATTTTCAATCTCGAAACGTGTAATAAGATCGAAACGCTAATGATTCTATCTTTTATAGGAGAACGCTATGATCGTCGCGTCGACTTTAGGTTTACGGTTTTGAGGTATGGTGTAATACCGCATGATGGAAGACAAAACAAGGTGTTAACAATCGACTGTGCTCGATCTGTGTGAAAAATGGGGTACGATAGTTCGAGTAATAAATATGTCTGTTAAAACATTTTACTGTCGATAAGTAACATTTATAACGTTATAGTAACACTTGCGGTTGCTTCGGTAACAAATCAGTATAACTGTGTAACATAAAACTGACGTCAAATACCATTCAGAAATCACTTTATTAAGGGTATTTCGTCAAATCACAGTTTTTGGTCCTTATTAATTTTTTAAAAATAGGTCCTTTAAACTAAAGAAATCCTGACAGGGCCTGATTACTAATTGAAAATATACAGGGCCTGACACAAAAATTTGCCCTATAAAAAATTAGGTACATATAAAAACATGGTACATAATCTATTGAATATGAAAAAAGTTACGTAATGCTTACAGAGATATCACACAACATATTTAGGAATTATGCACAATTAGACAAATACATATGGCACGCAACATATCTTAAAAATGATATGTGATAGACAAAATGGTACTGTCAACCAAACATGTAGCTAAAATTTTACTACTATTTGTTACCTATATACGACGGGGGACAAAACTCTATTTCTTTTCACTTTTGGTACTTAAGGGTAGATATAACTTCAAATATATCACAAAACACAACTAATAATGAAATCATTCGTGGTAGTTCAACATCAATTTCTCCAAATCATACCCCCATCAAGAAATGAATCTTATCATACAACAAACCAATCGTAATTTTGCTTACAATTACAAGAGAAGTTAAAACATAATCAAACCCTTCGTCACACTCACAACTCGAAAGTTTCAGAGAAGTTGCACTTTTTCCAAATGTGGGCTATTTCATACACTGTAGTACCCAGGCTCCTCCTCCGCCCCATCGCCGCCGTCGCGCCGCCGCCTTTCAATCCGCCAATCAGCTGCGTTTCCCGCCGCACTATCGTTCATCAGTCCTTATCTTATCGGAAAGGGAGGAAATCAGAAGCCCTGAACTCGTGGCAAGAGAATACGCTGAACTCAATCTCTCCGACAAGATTTGTCAGGTTTTTTTTTTTTACATTCTGGGCTCTTATATGTATGGATATTGAAACGAAATATTGAAAAATTCCCATCTTTTACTTCGAATTTTCTGTTAATAATGGTAGTTTATGTGCTGGTGAGTTCTCTATAATGTAGAAGCAGAGTAGACATTATCCAGCAAATCTTTGACCTTCTACTTTTTTTTCTGTGGTGTAGTGTATATAATTATCTTCATAATCTTGACAATGAATCAAAGATGTCCTCTGTTATCGCAGGAGGTAGGCCATGTGAGAATCAGACAGCATGTTAATCCTCTTCGTTCGGCGCTCATGGTACCTTTCTGTTTCTTTTCTTTCTTCATTGGTTGCTTTTTTTTTTTTTTTTCTGGAAATAAGCTTCGCATACTTATATCTGATTCAGATAGATGCTTAATTAGAATGAGAGGGCGTATTCAGATTCTTGATTTCTCATATCGTTTATAGACCGTTATCGATGCCTTCTTACCAAAATACGAATTGACTTCAGGGCAAATTTCATTGAATTTTGATTGTATCAGTTCTGAAATCAACCTCTCTGCTCTTCTCTTCAAATGTTATACATAGATCCCCGTCGAAGCGCCTGATTGGTCCGAAGTGTACGATAATCCAAGACTGCCACTCATGGTGGATATTGGTAGTGGTAATTTCTTACATTCATATTCTTTCGTTGGATCACGGCCACCTTTATCCCCATGCTTTATTGTCCTCCTCTGAAATTTCAGTTTGGAATTTAAGTTTTGTTATGTATGATTCAGATTTGTTTGTAAGACAATTTTCAGGTAGTGGTAGGTTCTCTTATGGCTCGCCGAAAGAAACTCAACGTCCCGAAATTATCTGGGATTGGAAATACGACCAAAAGTACGGTAGTCTTTTTTCTGCCTTTTCCAATAACCTTGAAAGAAAAAATGGCTGTTTGAGTTCGTTGCAGTTATATAGTATCTGTTTTCTTTTTCTTTCATGAAACAGTTGGTCACAAGAGCTGAATACTGGGCAGACGAGCTGTCCTTAAGAAACATGTAAGGATCCCAGATTTTCAACCACTCTTTACAACCTTAATTTATACAAAGATACGCTGATGTCGATTGTATATACTACGCAGTCATTTCGTTTTTGCAAATGCAAATGTCTCCTTCGAGCAGTTGGTCTCGACATATCCCGGCCCCTTGGTCCTAGTATCCATCTTGGTCAGCGTTCTAATTCCACATATTCTGTAATAAATAGTTTTACGAAAAAAAGAAAAGGGAAAAAAGCAGTTAAATTAGTTAATTGACCGTTGTGTTCTTTATTACTCTCTTGCATACAGTGCCCAGACCCTCATTTCAAGAAAAAACACCGTAAAAGAAGGGTAGTACAGAAGCCCCTCGTCGAGTCAATCGTCGAAGAATTAGCGCCTAATGGACATGTAAGAATCGATAGCGTATTTTTTTCCTATTCTGTGCTCATATTTTAAGAAAATTCATTGTAATTATACGCGCAGATCTTCATACAATCTGATGTCTTTGAAGTGGCCCTCGATATGAGGGATCAATTCGATGCTGAGGTTGATAGACTTGTGCATATAGACTCAATTGACCGTAATACCCCTGCGATGAAGATGGTTGGCTGCCGAACAACCCTATGGGAATAAGGACGGAAAGGGAAATTCACGCCGAGTTCGAAGGTTCTAGAATCTACCGAAGAATGTACCTGAAAAAAGACGCAAAAGCCTCAGTTGAGCAGCAGATGTGAATCTGATGATAATCATATTCCCTACTAAACCTCTTAATCACATCTTAGGATCTCTTACAACATTAGTTTTAGAGTCTTCGTGTTAATGCAAATATCTATTCATGCATTCGATAATTTGACCGACTAGAAACTATAATCCAAGCAGAGGAAACCCTATTCGCCGAGGGCTTTCATGTAAAAACCTCTATTTGATCGTTTCGGAACATATTCGTGCGATGATATATATAAATACATCCAAGCAAGTTAGCGAAGAACCCTACGCCAATTGCCAAGGGTTTTCACGTAAGAGCGAAAAAGTTTGACACGACATAACAACCGTCTTGGCACGCAAAACATAAAAAAAAAAACACATTTTCATCTTAAAAGACTCAGTCGAATACATCATCATCATCATCATCATCATCATCATCATCATCATCAATCATCGTTTCTTTCCCTTCATCGTCGCTCGACGCTTCCATATCCTTTCGAAGTATCTGAGTCTTGAGATGAAGCCTCGCCTCGTTGCTCTCAATGACTTCGAATACGATTGCGTCTCCTTCCATTAAACAGTTCGTCTTCACAAATTCTCTCCACCCTTTTCCAAAGCCCTTCTGCAGCCTTTTTCCGAAGAAGGCGATTTTGAATTCCTTTCCTCCGATGGTCACAACCGCTTCTTCAATGTTCGTCGAGGGCAGCAACGAGTTGAATTTAATCGGAAATTTCTAAAATGCCCGAAAAATATAATCAAGAAATTGTAAATATATATATGCTTTAGGTTGTGAGTCCTTATATACATATAATCTTATTACCATTTGAAAACCATGTGTAACAATCGATTTCGTCATAATAACATGGAAGTAGGTTTGTCTCCAAGGAGTGGATATGATCCATCAGCCGCAGGTCCTACGTTCTGTATACATACACAACAAGAAAACATAGTATCAGACACAGAAATAGATACAGAATTACTTCCGTTTCTAAATCATGAGTAATAGAAACGGATTATGACACAGTTCTTTATTTTTATTTCAAAATACATTAATTAAGACACAGATAGATACGGAAAACGAAAATGTGACAAAAATTCATTTAGAAACGGTATATATCCATGTCCAAAATATTGCTACGAGAACAACACCTACACAATCAGACACAGGTAATTCCGTGTCTTACTGACTCAATTTTGTTTTAGACCGAAATTTTTCGTGTATAATGTTTTTTTCTTAGTAGTGATATATATATATATATATATATATATATATATATATATATATATACATAGATTTTTTCCCACAAAATATGATCAATTTAATCCCATCAACATCTTCAAAAGATCTAATATATAGTACAGGTGCTTCTTATCATTACCTGATTAACTGTTGGCTCGTCCTTAAACATAGATTTAAGGACAGCCCAAGCACCTCGAGCAGTTCGAGCGTGGGAAATCTTCTTACATATCTCAGACGTAAGGTGCTGATGAATCAAAAGGTAGGCTCTATATCCAATGCATCTGCTTCGGTAGGGGGATCTGATCTTTTCGATGTTTTGTATTTCTGTCTGATACAAGACGAAAGCCCTTCCGAGCCCAGCAATTCTTTCATCTTCTCATTCCATTCGGCATAATCTTCCTTGGATGATAGCTTTTCGATCGACGAAGATCCATGGGTGCTCGAACCTGCCATTTTGTTCGAAGAAAAACGAAAAGCTGAGTTTTCTGGGATTTTGAATGAGCTGGCTAGGGTTTCTTGTGAGGCAGTGAGGAAAGTTTGTGTGTTTTGTGTGTATATATAAATATAGGTGATGTTGAAATATAAATAAGATATTTTTTATTACGAAATGATATTATGAGTCGGATTTCACTGTAAATGTTTGGTGATTTTTAATATTCGTAAATTTGGTGCTTACCTAATATAGGTAGATACTAACATAATAAATGAAAGGTTTTATCAATGTTATGCATGTTCAATGAGTACGTTGGCAATAAATGATATTTATTTAAAGGGTCAAATACTAAATGCTCGAGTTCATCGAATCTAGTTCAAATGAATTTATGACTGGCTAAATTAGTTAATAAAATATAATCATTTACTTTATTGATATTAGATGAATAGACTCATTCATGGAATTCAAATTTAAAAATTAAGTTCACCTGAAAGAATTAAATAGATTCATTTGAATTGAACTCATGTAATGGATCGAAATATGGATTCATAGTGAATGAATTATATGAATTTAAGGATGCATTACTCATTTTGAGAAGGTCTCTCGCTACAGAAATCTGTTCCATTTTTTCAGTTTGAAACACAGATCAAAAACACAGAATCAATGGAAACACATAAGCAGCGTTCGTCGTAATCTCCATTCGTCGGTAAAGCTAATTAGCGCAAACGACATTTTACGCTTATGTTGTATCATGTAAAACAATAGCGCACGGCCTTCGTGCGCATCAAAAGATGAAACAAATCTGTTTTAAAGAAATCGTGTTATCACGAACCTCGGAAAATATTTGGATAAATGAAACAACAACAAGCATCGCGACAACGAGAAACAAACCCTAGTTTCCGAGGATTATGTGTAAGAGTGTAATTTGACCATGAAAATACATATATCAAAGAAAAACTTGTTTAACAAGCCTAAAGAGTTATCGAAGAATCGTATCGTATACTAATACATCGCCGTCTTCCATTACTACGTAAAGTATGGCTTGATTATGGAAGTTTACTATGTGGTCCGAAAAGCCGATGGGAATCATAGAAAATCTCTTCATAAAAAAGTCTTTCTTATTCAAAAACGTCGCATTTAAAATTATTTCCTACTAATAATTTTCTTTTCTGAAGAACACACGAACTTATCTGCATGCTTTCATTTTGACATGCACGCAGAGACACGTACAAAAGAAAAGGTTTTCCAAGAAGGAAAAACAACAATACTACAAAAACCCTCGTCCAATCAAATTTAATCTTCAGACACTAGAACTCAACATAAAGACAAAACAAAACAAACCCTAAGAATATATATATATATATAAAATCTCAAGGACAGTTAGGGTTTCTCCCAGGCCCGCCGTAATAAAAATAACTCCCCCAATCGGCGTTCTTCCCGAGCCTAACGTCGTAGCAGCTCGACTCCTCCGTGAACGTCCCGACGTCTTTGGGCGCCCTAAGATTATTCGACTCGTCGACGACCTGAATGTTTCTGACATAGCTCGATTTCCCGAACCCTTCATCGGGAAAATGGCCGCTGCCCATCTGAGTCGTAGTGTGCTGACCGTCGGAGGCGGAATTGACCACTTCGCCCCCCCATTCGATCATCGAAGCGCTGTCCGAAAGGTAGGAGAATAAGAAGGACGGCCAATAACCGAGGACGTGGTCAGTGCCGAACTGCATCCACCAGTTTCCTTCTTTAGGGTCCTGTGTGTTGGAAATATAATATATATATTAAAATATGATACGCTGCATTTGCTTTAAGATTAACTTGAGTTTTATTTTCTTTTTTTTCCTCATCTATTTCTCAAACACAAAAACTGATTTTTTTCATTTATTTTCCTTTTCACACTAATTCTGTTAGGATATGCGGAAATCCCCGATAATTATTTGCCCGAAAAATGACGATAAAGAGACGAAAAATAAATTTGGATAGTAACACAAGATTACGTGGTTCGGTCAGAATGACCTACGTCCACGGGCGGAGGGTAGAACTTCTTTATTATGTGGAGATATTACAAACACGTACTCTGACGTGATACAAAAAATAGCTACAACAATATTAGGAGTAGGCTATAGAAAATAATCAGATGAGAGGAGAAGATATGTATGGCTGTAGTGTGTTTCTGCTTCGTGCGAGCATCGTATTTATAGAAGAAGCTTTCCTTAATAAGCAATATGAATGGATGATGTGAACATTTAGAAAAATATCAGCTCCTCGGGTTGGACTGTCGACTTAGGCGAATCAAAACACGTAAGAAGCTTAGAATTGTCATGCTTTTGACTATTCAAATCACATTCTCCACATTATCTGTGAAAGCCACCAAATGAAAAGTATCCATCGAGATGATGGAACAAAAAAGTCACACAACAAATCTCCACCTTGACTTTTTGTGCCATAAGTAACTCCACCTTAATTAATAACACATTTATCTTCTCCGACCGTAGCCCCGACGGACTAGTTCACCATTCTTGAAATACCAATCAAGTCCAAGCAATGCTTGAACTTGGAAACGGAAGAGCTTTCGTAAACAAATCCGCAGGATTATCCTTTGTGTGATCTTCTTGATAAACACCTTTATCTGCAATGATATCACGAATAAAATGATACTTAACATCAATATGTTTAGTCCTTTCGTGATACATCTGATCCTTAGTCAAATGAATCGCACTTTGACTATCACAGAAAATAGTAATGACTCCTGATTCTGGGTAATTCGCTGAATAACCCTTTCAACCACAAAGCTTCTTTGATTGCGTCAGTAACCGCCATGTATTCTGCTTCAGTAGTAGACAACGCCACTACATGTTGTAGAGTAGCTTTCAGCTAACTGCACAACCTCCAATACAAAACACATAACCAGTAAGAGATCGTCGTTTATCGAGATCACCTGCGTAGTCTGAATCAACGAAGCCCACGAGAGTATCATGTTTCTGCCAAACTCCAAACAAAAGCTTAGAGTACCCTTCAAGTATCTAAGAATCCACTTTACTGCTTGCCAG
Source organism: Craterostigma plantagineum (assembly GCA_027422505.1). NCBI lineage: Eukaryota > Viridiplantae > Streptophyta > Magnoliopsida > Lamiales > Linderniaceae > Craterostigma > Craterostigma plantagineum. The sequence goes on from JAPQWV010001583.1 coordinate 72,555, forward strand.
TGCTCTTTTCGTGGGTTAGCCATGTACCTGCTAACAACACTAACAGCCTGTGAAATATCAGGACGTGTACATACCATTGCATAATAATACTGCCGACTGCACTAGAGTAAGGAACTGTGCCATGTACGCTTCTTCCTCATCTGATGATGGTGACTGAGCAGCGCTTAGCCTAAAATGGCTAGCAAGAGGAGTGCTGACTGGTTTGGCATCGCTCATGCCAAATCTCTCCAAAACTTCTTGAGGTAACTTTCCTGGGTCAGGTATAACTTACCAACTCCTCTATCACGTCTAATCTCCATACCAAGAATCTTCTTAGCTGCTCCTAATCCTTCATTTCAAATTCACCATTCAATAAGGCCTTCAACTGGTGAATTTCTGCAAGATTCTTAGCCGCAATGAGCATGTCATCAACATATAACAAAGATAAATGAACGAACTGTCATTTAACTTCGGAAGTAAACACAACTATCATGCTTGCTCCTGGAGAAACCATGACCCAACATGAAAGAATCAAACGTTTATACCACTGTCTTGGAGACTGCTTTAATCCATATAAGGATTTCTTCAGTAAACAAACTTGGTCTTTTTTCCTGCAACTATGAAGCCTTCAGTTGCTTCAATAAATCTGTTCATCTAATCAACATGTAAGAACGCCGTCTGACGTCGAGCTGTTCTAACTCCAAATTATACATGGCAACGAATGCAAGTAATACACGAATAGAGCTATGTCTAACAACAGGTGAAATACATCATTAAAATCAACACCTTGTACCTGACTATAGCCTTTCGCGACTAATCGTGCTTATACTTGCATCGTCCGAACCAGATATTCCTTCTTTCTTTGAAGACCCACTTACATCCGACTATTTTCTTTTTCTTCGGCGGCGCCACAAGAATCCACGTTCCATTCTTGTGCAGAGACTCCATTCTTCATTCATCGCTACCAGCCACTTATCAGAATTAACATCGCTAATTGCCTCCGAATAGGTAGAAGGTTCGTCGCCTCCACCTGTTTCTTGCGCCACGATAAAGCGTACGCAACTAAATTTACGTACCGCTGTGGTAGTCGAATCTCCCGTCTCTCCTATCTCTGGCTATAGAATATTCCTGCTCGGTGTTTCATCTTCAACAGGATCTGAATCAGGTTCTGGCTCGTCCTCTTGATCTGTTGAACTCGTAGCAGGATCATTTGAAGGATCTTGTGATCTCGAGCTCCACCTCGCTGTGTACACTATCCTTCTTTTCTTGATTAGAAGAGTTAGTAGACTCTTCGAAGGATGTAACATAGAAGACTCGTCAAAAGTAACATCTCGCTAATTATAAATTGGGTGACTTGGATCAGGATTATATAATCTATATCCTTTCACCCTGAAGCGTAACCTAGGAAAATACATTTCTTAGCTCTAGGCTCTAACTTCCCTCGTTTACGTGCATATAAGCTGGGCACCCAAATATTTTAAGTTTGAGTAATCAGCAGGAGTACCTGACCATACTTCCTCAGGAGTCTTGAAATGATCGGTGAACACGGTGAGCGGTTGACAAATATAACATGCTGCGGCGATAGCTTCAGCCCAAAAATCATTGTCAACCCAGCGTTGGAGATCATACATTGAGCTCTCTCTAAAAGCGTCCGTTCATGCGCTCGGCAACACCATTTTGTTGAGGCGTCATTCGAACAGTGTGATGTCGAGCAATTCCTTCATTTTTGCAAAACTCGTTGAACTCGCTTCCGCAAAATTCTAAGCCATATCTGTCCGCAATCGCTTGATCTGTTTTCCTGTCTGCTTTTCAATCAAAGCTTTCCATTGTTTAAATGTTAAGAAAACATCACTTTCTGTTTAAGAAAATAGAACCAGACTTCCTTGAAAAATCATCAATGAAAGTCAACATGTTCTTGCACCACCTTTGGACGGAACACGAGAGGACCCCATACATCAGAATGAATATAGTCCAAAGTACCTTCGTTCTGTGGACGCTGGCGAATTGAAGCTGACTCGTTTCTCTTCCCAAAAATACAATGTTCGCAAAAGTCCATCTTACCAGTACTTTGACGCAAAGTAGGCCAGCTTGCTTAAATCGTCAAGCCTTTTTCTCCCATGTGTCCAAGTCGCATATGCCATAATCTCGTGGTATCAACCTCGGGGATGTCGAAACTGCAGCGGAACCTGTAACGTAGTTCCCTGCAAAATATACAAATTTCCAGACGCAAGCTTTCATCACGACGAGGGCACCTCTGGCAATTTTAAAACTCCACCTTCACCTGAGAACCTGCACCCTTGAGATTCAAGTGTGCCTAAAGAGACAAGGTTCTCTTCATATCCGGAACATGTCTGACTTCTGTGAGCGTTCGGATGATTCCGTCGAACATCTTGATCCTAACTGTGCTTTACCAACAACTTTACACGGAGCATCATTTCCATTAAAACATATCCACCATCGAATTTTCATATGTGGAAAAACAATCCCGACTCCGACTTATGTGGTAAGAACAACCCGAATCTAAGATCCACTCATTATCAGACCTAACAATATTTGCAGTGCTACAAAAATGTTCCATCGCTCTCATCAGCAGCTAAACTAGCTTCGGCGGGTTTATTAAATTGCTGATTATTTTTCTCCTTATTTTTTAATTTAAAACAATCAGCTTTAATGTGTCCCTTTTTCTTGCAAAAATTACAGACTTATTTCTGTACCTGGATTTGACCTTTCTTTAGATCTGCTACTTTCAGCATCTCTACGTTCTGGTCTTCCCCGTGCAAACAGGCTTTCTGCCTGGCTACCACTTGTTTCTCCCGTAATATCCCTGTCTATCTGTTCTTTCGATTGTAAAGCGGATTTGACACTAGAATATGATATCGTGTCTTTTCCATATATAATCGTGTCACGAAAATGTTTTAAAGACGAGGGAGGGAACACAACAATATTATGCCTGATCTTCGTCCGTCACTTTACTTCAACGTTCGCCAAATCAATAATGATAGAATTGAATTTATCGAGATGCGAGAGTATAGAAGTACCTTCCGTCATTTTCATACTGTATAGCTTCTGCTTTAAATAAAGCCGATTCTCCTTAGTCTTCTTCATGTAGATAGCTTTTAACGCATCCCACATACCCATGGCCGTCGTCTCCGTGGCAACTTCTTGTAAAACCTCGTAAGAGAGATTTAATATAATAGCCGATCTGGCTTTCTTGTCCAATTCATTAAATGATCGTCCTTCATTTCGGTCGGTTTCTTCTTTGCGCCTTCAAGCGCCACCTCGCAACCGTCTTGAATGAGTATGGCCTCCATCTTGAGACTCCACATTGCAAAGTTGACATTTCTGTCGAATTTTCAATTGACATTTTTGTTATCGTCATGGTGGCTAAAAAATAAATCGAGGTTTGGCTCTGATACCAATTGTTAGGATATGCGGAAATCACCTATAATTATTTGCCGAAAAATGACGATAAAGAGACGAAAAATAAATTGGATAGTAACACAAGATTTACGTGGTTCGGTCAGAATGACCTACGTCCACGGGCCGGAGGGTAGAACTTCTTTATTATGTGGAGATATTACAAACACGTACTCTGACGTGATACAAAAATAGCTACAACAATATTAGGAGTAGGCTATAGAAAATAATCAGTGAGAGGAGAAGATCTGTATGGCTGTAGTGTGTTTCTGCTTCGTTGCGAGCATCCGTATTTATAGAAGAAGCTTTCCTTAATAAGCAATATGAATGGATGATGTGAACATTAGAAAAATATCAGCTCCTCGGGTTGGACTGTCGACTTAGGCGAATCAAAACACGTAAGAAGCTTAGAATTGTCCTGCTTTTGACTATTCAAATCACATCTCCACATTATCTGTGAAAGCCACCAAATGAAAAGTATTCCATCGAGATGATGGAACAAAAAAGTCACATCAACAATTTCTTTGAACCAAACATACCCTAAGCTTTTAGGTTGTGTCGTTTAATATGGTATCAGAGCTCATGTTTACGACAGACACCCTAGTTTAGAAAATTTTGAGTGGATGTAAAATAAATCAGCCTAGACATAGAGGTATGTTGGAATAGAATTCATTGGATTGAATTATGATCAAAGTCCATTTGAATTTAAACTTTTAGGTGAAGTAATCGTTTAACATAGTGTGAGAGCTGAGGCCGAGATGTCATAAGTAGGGATCCCCATAGCTCATTTAATTACATTATAAAATTAAAATATTATGAATCTTCACGGCCCCCATCTATGACTAAATATAAAGAAATCAGTATAAAAGTGACGTGAGTATTTGACATAGAATGTAGTGTTTGAAATAGAACGCGTATAACTAAAATATAATGCCTTCACTTCAAGAGTAATTTCTTGTCAGCTTAACGAAAGACAACTGATGCAGTCGAAAGAGGACAAAAATTCTGTGATATTTCTTTCTAATTCGTAGAAGAGAACTTATATACGTATTTCGATGTATATGAGTGAGTGCCAGCGAAGAATGTGCTTAATAAGAGAACAAACATAGATAGGGACTATATACTTTGATAAATATTATAATCGCCAGAGATTCCTACATATCAACGATACTTTAAAATAATAACGAGACGATATAATTTGTCAGCCATATCATGTGATCAATTATTATTCAAATAAAAAAAAGGGCCATAGAGATAGCTACGCTGTTGCGCTTTCAGATAATGGATCACATGGAAGGTGGGACATAGGAGCTTTTTAAATTTTTAAAATTTCAAAACAATATAAAATAAAATTATATGAATCAAAAGAATATTTAGTACCTTCAAACAAGAATGCTGATGTCATACTGAGAATTCTGATATTTAGAGATAGGGTAAATGCTTGCCCCCATAGCTATCTCATTATTTATCTGAACGAAGCCTGAGCACAGCAAGTTATAGCAACCCGTGGCTTGATATGCATCACTCTGTTAAATTGTTGAACTTTATTCAAATTTTTCTATAAAAATGTGATATGAAACTATGGATGCATGTGTATATATTATGTAATAAGGACAAAAACATCAATTTTCTCTAAAGGACTTACTGTCCAGTAGGTGAAAAGCCTTGTGTTGTTATCTCCATATAAATCTGGGCTAACCTGTTATTGCAGCACCAAAAGTACTGAATTAATCTTAGCAAAACTGATTAAGGAAAAAAAAAAAACATGTAATAAATAAGGATTAAACCGCCAACCAGCTTCTATGCTGTTAAGATCTGAGGCAAAAGAGCCTCCAAGAATCCATAGCTGAGAAAGACTGAACTCATTAGTCTGCTGAATTTTGGGATCCCATACGTTAATTGTTGCCTTTGCTCCATAGTATTTATCTCCTTCGACATAGGCTATGGCATGCTAAACAACTCCAATTTCACCGCAAAAAAAACAGCCCAACTTCAGATAAAAATTTCAAACTGGGGTTTGATTTGCCATCAAACAATAAAATTATATATAAATTTGCACATACCTGATGACCATTTTGGCTAACAATATCAGGCTCAGGGGCAGAAAGCTTATTGTTATTAGTAGGGTTGGAGTGCTTTTGTGCTTCTTCATTCCATATCTTCTTACCGAGTTTGCTCTTAGCAGATCTTGTTCTTTAGTTCTTCTTATGGGAACTGTTCCTTGTGGGCATTTACCATTAACATGCCATATCTGAGGTACGCCTTCGCTCTTCTTACTACTACTCACTTTCATACCCTCGGAAAACAGCAGTTTTTCAGGATGATAGCTAGGCCTCACCTGTAAGAAAATTACAGTGATCATTACTCTTGTAATAAAAAAAGATTTAAGAACTATTAATTGTCATTACTTGAATAGTATGGTTCTTGAATTTGGGATGATCAAAAGCTGGCTGGTGCGATATGTGAACGCAGTCTATGATATCACCATCTGGGCTCTGCAAGAAAATAAAAAAGCAGACTATGATCATATTAATTCTTGAAGTTTTTTCTGGTAATTTATGAATTAAGTATAGATTTTACTACCTTTATGGACTTAACAGAAGGCTTGTTTAGACGTGCTAAGTGCTTTTTTAGCAGAAGACTTCGACGAGCCATGGTTAGCCTCGAAGCTTTTCCATGGGATGACGTGGCAGATATGAAGAGAAAAGCAAGCAGCCATGGAATCAAAAGCTTGACCTTCATATCCATTTGATGCTTTTCTTCAGCTTTTTGATCTGATAAGAGAAAAATTAGCCTCTGTTTATCTCTTGAACTGTGGCTTGAAAATGGTTAATAAGTGGTGAGCAGATTGTCTTGTCCCCTCCACAGAAGCTTAGTAATAATGAGAAGGAAAAGAAAAATATAAAGAAAAATACAAATGAAGAAGTTTGGGGAAAATTGCAAGAGCTTGCCGACGCTTTTAAACTCCTTTCTCAAAAGGAATAATTGAGATTATTTCAATTTGAACCTTGTACTATTGGCTAATTATGGTTTGGACCTCTTTAAATTGTAGTAATTGTAGGGACGCCCTTCCTTTGCAGTCTAAATATTGAATTACATTACTAAGACCTAATTCTTCATGTACTAATGAAACGAAGCAAAAGTGTTTGTAATTGTATAGTAAAACTTTTCCGATAAAGAAAAAAAACTGAAAGTTTTCGTCTCAATTTGGTTGGCCTAATATTTGGGTGAGCTGCAGAGTTTGTGTGGTTTGAGATAAATTCACATCGACAGAGAGAATTAGTCCAATTTGAAGCATAAGTTATTTTATATCTGACGCTGAAATTCATTTCACTTTCAAACTGAACATAGTTGGGACGTAATAAGGATACCTCCGGACATATAAAAAAATAATTCAATTTATTTGGGACAAATAAGGAGTCCTTTCAAATTTACTGTAAGAAAAATATCTATACGTAATTAACTATATTTGGTGCATTGTTTGAAACTATGCATAATGCGAGGGGTATTTTGTGTAAATGAAGAATGTGGAAGGACACGGATGGTTCATAGGCTTTTCCACTTTCACGATTACTTTACAACTCCTATTTTTAATTAGCCGTTACTTTTAACCGTTAAATTAACTAATCACGAGAAAGAAATACAGTTAATTCCATAATTACCAACACGAATCAATATATTCTCATCCGTTTACTCATTCTGTCTGGTATATCGTTTTGGAATTATCAAAAGATTAGTTGGCTAACAAAAGAAATTGAGAAAAAAAGATATTTATCATTTCTCTAAAAGTTAAGTGACAAGAACATAGTCCATGTCTTACATATGGACCACGTTGTCTAGTAGCTAGTGACTTGTGAATATTTCTAGCATCTACTATCTATTTATCAACTATTTGATAATAATTCATCAATTATTATTAAAATATTAGTGTATATATATTTACAAAGTCCTCAAGTTATTTGCATAGACATCAAAGCAAATAATGTTTATTGTTTGCATCACAGTGGACAAAGATCAATTGCGTGGAGATTCTTATTTCATGTGGCCTAACATAAAATGAAATAATTGGATAGGTTACTTTAATTAATTAATTAGAAATCAGTTGCATGTCGATGTAACAAACTTCCTTCCATATATTGGGAAGATAAAAGATTAATATAAGAAATATTGTATCCACCATTAGCTGACTTTTGAGATAGAATTCGGTATTTTTTGGTCGCATACCATTTAGTTATGGACCACCACCTCAAAACTCTACAGTTATGCAAAACAACAAATTATAATGTTATATTGGCACCTTTTCTTTCTCCTAAACCTTGATTGAAAAATGATGGCAAAAATATTACAAAATATTATGTAGTGATTATTCCACTTTCTATAAAGTAGATAGGTATTGATATGCCGTGATGGAATAATTTCCCCATGATCTGTAACTTATTTATTATTATATACTCTTTATTAGATCATCCCCAATCGATAAACTCAATCGCAAACTCAAATTCATTCTCAAACGCAAAATGCAGTAATTGTCGATAAACTCGTTATCAAACTCAAAAGGACTATTTTTGAAATATTACTTCTTCACCAATGTTTACAATTTTCTGCCCACGTATTTTATAACTTCAAAAAATAATATTCTAATTTAAACTAAATAAATAAAAAATCTTGTTGGTAAATTTTATAATTCTAAAAAACTTTCTAGTTAATTTTTTATATATTTTAATTTATTTTTATTTATAAGGATACTTTAATTATTTAAACAAATAAAATGACATAATGAAATTACTAATATAGTAACGCATGCACTATGCATTTCGTGGAGGGAGAAAGCACAAAACTCATCTTGGGATTGATTTTAGATTCAATTGGAGTGATTTTAGGATTTCTTTTTTGGATTTTGCAATATGATTGGAGATGGTCAAGCATCAGGGCCTAAACTGACAATGGTCTGTCAATTATAAATTAATTAAATAAATAATATTACATTGAAATAAAACAATCCCACTCAGTGATATTTTATATTCTCAATTTTATCCTTTATTTTTGGTAGCTATTATTTTATAATAAAACAGATATTATATATATCACACGTGTTACTCTTGGATTTTATGCCTAACGGTAAAATAGCGTTAACTCCCAAACGACCCACGATCAGGAGGGAGCAAAAGAAGCGATAAAGGTACAAAGGGATGCCCGAGCCGATGGGAGACGGCCCGAGAAGGAGGGC
>JAPQWV010001584.1:0-81158 GCA_027422505.1 Craterostigma plantagineum
TACTGCGTCATGGCTGTGGAAGTCTTGGAATCAGGCTAGACCTCTACTCTTGCAGGGATGCAAAGAGCTGCAGGGAGAAGCCACGCCTGGTAGACTTGTTTGGCAATGGGATACAAAAGGGCATATTCACTGTGAAGTCGGCCTATCAGAAGTTGTTGGAGACTACCATTCGGGAAGCGGGAGGCCAGAAGGTAGTGATAGGGGTAGAAAATGAATGTCTATGGAGATCCATCTGGAAGCTAAAAATAAAACACAAGCTCAAGCACTTCCTTTGGCGTTGCATCCACAACATCTTGCCTACGAATACTAATCTGAGGAAAGAGGTGTGGTTATCGATCTATTTGCCATATTTGCGGAGAGGAGGAAGAAACCTTGGAACATCTTTCTTTAACTGTCCCAAAGCTGCCAGAACTTGGAAATTAGCCCCTTTATTGTGGAACCATCAGCTGACACCGTAGGCTCGTTTCAGGATTGGTGGGGATTCATTTGTTCCGGTCCCAAATCTGAAGCTTACACCTTTCGAGTCCGCTCTCAGTCTACATTTTGTGGATGCTATGGAAAACGAGAAATCTCTGGGTCTTCAAGAAAGAATGGCGAGAGGAAAAGGTTGTTGTTGATTTAGCTTGCGATGAATGGAAAGAATACTTGATGGTTCTTTGATGTGTTTGGCGAAGCTTTGTGAATCTTCATCCTTGATTAAGTAGGGTAATTCTTATCAGTGCAAGATCAAGGAGCTCGGACGGTTTTCTTTGTCTTGCTGCTCCAGCATGGAATTGGGCGCTACCTGGTGAACGGTTTTTTTTTTTGGAGGTGCCTTCTTTTGTCAAATCATTTTTGTTCCGAGTCGTGAAGTTTTTATTAAGCCTTTTGTTAGTCTGTGATGATTGTTATTCAGTGCTTACTGCCCCACTGTCAGTTCTGTCAACGGTGGGGCCCCATTTGGCTATTTAGCCGCTTGTACACTTTTTTGATGAAATATACAACGCGATCGTTTCGAAAAAAAAAAAAAACTTTTGTATTGTATGTACCTGATTATACAAGTTAAATTGAAGAAATGAATAGTTACTTACTATACTTACTGTTTATATAGTAGTGTAGGGTAGGTAGATGATACAATTCATTATAAAAAGGCTGGCCATGGCAATAGGCGGTGGTGGGGGCTAGTGCTAGGGATAGCTAATAACGCGGTTCTAGACTCAGACCCGCTTGGATCCGCTCCTAATGAAGTTGTTTTTTTAAGTATTAGGGTATCGAGGCGGGTTACGGATCTTAAGAAATCAAACACGGCCGCGTTCGGGCAGGTCTCGGGTCTTGCTAATCTTTACCCGAAACCCGACTGAAACCCGCCCCGCTTATTTATTTATAATTAATTTTTCGTATACTTATTATAAATATATAAGTATGATACTAACGCAAGGCTTTGTGGTCTAGTGGAAAGTCATTGGTATATTGATATACCAAGCTTGTCCATTAATATTTTATTATATTTTTCATTTAAAAAATAAATTAAAATTTTGAAAATTAAAAAAATTAATAGTTACCGGATCTGGCAGGTAGACCCGGTTAATTCGGGTTTGGGGCAGTCAGGCGTAAAAATATCACGGGGGCGGGTTGGGGTTTCGGGTACATTAAAAAATAATCGGGGCAGATCCCGGGTCCTGTCAAACCCGGTTCAGACCCGCCACGTTGCCAAACCCTAATCATGCATAAGGACAATTCCTATTTAGCCGTTATCTTAATCTTTTATTAATTAATAAGATTAAAGAAAATAATATAAAAATATTGACCGTAATTTAGCAGCGCGATTTGTTCAACTAGACTAAAACGCTCATTAATCTAAATCCCAGATAATATATATTATTATCAAAACCCCAATCTTCCCCCTTTTTATTGTTACTCACATTCACCATTTCTCTCGTCTATCGCTGTCCATCGTTCCCAGCTATAGTGATCTCTCTCCTGAGAAACACTATCTCTTTTCTTCAATCGAAGAGAAAGGCCAGCCATGGCTCCTTTCACGAAATCTTCAGTGTCAGATTCAAAGTAAGACGATCACTATATCTCTTCAAGAAAGTGGTGCATGCCCATCTATTTGCACACGTCTCTTTCTGCATTCGTAGTCATCGAAATTGAACCTTCCCCTTTACGTTTTCCTCGTCCTTAATCTCCCCTTCGGTTCGAGAAATGTGTACATTCACGTATTTCTTGATCTACGAACAAACAACAATCTCATCCCTTCTTTCTTTCTTTCCAAAAAGGGCACCTTCCCACGCCGTTACATCTGCTTCACAAGACTTTTGGGCGCCAACGACATGGGCCAATCTTTGATCTCGACTCAGCTGAGGCAGCGAAGCTCGTCATAGATCCCAACGTAATCGCAAGGTATTCGCCCAACGGGACTTACTCAGGACATAGGCGAACAATTTAGGGTTTACGACATTCTGAAGAATGCCTACAAAATGGCATTAGCAGTCAATGCTACTACCCTCTCCTCGTTCTACCTCAAAGGAGAGTGGAACGAGTTCGTTTCGGCCCGCGGAGCAAAACCTGGTGGGAGAGTATCGTTGTACAAGAACGTCGATGTTGACGTTGGGTTTCGCTATGTTATGAAGGTTTCGAATCCTTTGCCTTCCATCCCCAGAAGATGATGATGAGGAAAAAGATGAAGAAGTTGATGATGAGAAACTCGGGGGAGATGATGAGAATTGTTAAACTTTGGCCCTGAATGGGCACTCACAATTATGGGGCCTAAAATGTTTTCCTGGCCCACGGATTCATTTACAGCCCAGCTCTATATAGCTGGGGTGTAAATGATCAGTTATTAAAACTTTGTGGGCTAAAACAAAAGCACTCAGTGTTTCGAATAGCCACTGTAATTTACCGGGGACTACAAAATAAATTTTAAAACCTTCACTCTTTAAAACAAAAAACATCCCAGAACCTTCTAAGCACGTTTTTTCACTTTCTGTTTTTTACGCTCTCACAGTATCATCTCGAAACCCTAATCCCTTTCTTCGTTTTTCAATCATCACGAGCTTACAGTCTCTCGCTGATTCTCTAGCGTATAATACGCATATTTCCTCGTTGTTCTGGGAGTATTCCTTAAAGATTTTCGTTCAACAGCCCAAGCCGACCTTCTGTCGTCTTTGTGCCCTGTAGTTCCCGTCTGTGCCGAAACCTTAGTGCGACATCTTCAAGGGATTTCATCTTCTCAAGATAGTGTTCGCAACCTCTTCAGTGTGTGATTTCAAGATATTGCCTGATTTTGTAGTTCGGTTGGATTATAGAAGTCTAGTTCTGTACTGTGTGTATTTTAACATGGTATCAGAGCCACTTAGGCACGGTTTTAAGCTTCCGCGTTTTGACTTTGAGAAAATCGTATCTTACCTGTCTACATCTAAGCTGTGTTCGACACTCTCAGAAAATAGTGTTTTCTACCAGATTCAGTCATTAATAGTCATATCCTATCAGTTTATGTTCTTCAAGGATCTCTAATCCTTTTCTCTATTTGGTGAAGGTGCGACTGATACTTCGGTTTCTCTGTTCGAGCTGATACCGAGCACCAAACCAGCAAACCTCTGGTGTTGGAGCTTAACATTTTACGGTGAACTCGTTCCCTAATACCTCTAAGTTGCTTCTGTGACTGTAACTGTCTGCTTGCAACTCTGTGATTACAAGTATACCTTTAGATTAGTTTCACTAGAAGTATGGATCTTTTTAGGTCAGACAATGAGTCTGAAACACAAGAATCTCCCAAACCTAACAAGCCTGAAGTAAATATTAACCCTAGGAGTCCTCTTTTCATTAGTCAGGCTGACCTGTCTGTAACCAATATAACAAATGTGATCCTCTCAGGCTCTGAAAATTACTCTTATTGGAGTAATTCTGTCCTTCTTGCTCTTACAGCCAAAAATAAAGTAGGTTTTGTGCATGGTACTGTTCCATTTCCAGATGATACTGATCTAGCTAGTGACTGGAGAGATGTAATGCAATAGTACTGTCTTGGCTCTTAAATTCTCTTAGCAATGAACTAAGGATTAGGTATACTTATGCTAAGTTTGCCTCTAGAGTGTGGAGTCCTTAGAAAAAACCTTCAAAAATGTAGATGGCTCTAGGAATTTAGTCCCAACAGTCAATATACAATCTAAAGCAAGGAACTGATAATATATCAGTGTATTTCTCCAAGCTTCAGCACCTGTGGGATGAGCTGGAAGCTCTAACCCCAGGTCCTATTTGCACTTGCAATGCAAGTGCACATTTACACAGTATAGCTGAAGAGCAAAAACTTATGCAGTTTCTGATGGGTCTTAATGAAACATATAATCATATAAGAAGTAACATATTACTCACAGCAGCCCCTTCAAATGTTCTTGCATGCATAAAACATGGTGAGTAGGGAAGAATCTCATAGAGGGATAATTCAAAATTCAGATATAACTCCTCAATCTTTCTGAACAAAAGCTTTAACAAACAAATCAAAGCAGCTTTAACCAAAATCCCATAATATGCAAAAACTGTGGCATTAAAGGACATCCTATAGAAAGATGTTATAAGCTTATAGGGAACCCAACTAATACTCAATATAACAGTAGCACCAATACTAGTAACAACTACCCTAACAGCAACCCTATTATCTGTAAGCATTGTGGCATTAAGGGTCATCCCATTGAAAGTGTTTTAAGCTGTTTGGTAGGCCAAATAAAAACAACTTCAACACTACCAATACTAAAAGAAATCCTTCTTTTCCACAAATAGGACTGCAAATATAACAGAACTAAATCAGGCACTGTAGAGACAATAACCCCTAACCTCTCAATAACTCAATACAGCAAATTAATCAAACTGCTTGAAAAGGAGAGTCAAGGTGAGGCTATCAAGACATCATGGCAGGTGCATTCATTATACTATGTCTTCTGATTTTAAAGATGGGTGGATAATAGACTCTGGTGCTACTGATCAGGTTGTGTGTTCTTGCAAAATCTGTTTAATATTAAAAATGTCATGGATGATGGTGTCTTTTATTAAGCTGCCTAATGGTTCTTGCCTAGCTGTCAATATAATAGGAGATTATTTGCTGAATGATAATATAATTCTGAGAAATGTGCTGCATGTCCCAGTTTTTAGTGCAATCTGTTATCAGTTTCTAAATTAGCTGCTGCTAATCAGTGTGTTGTGAGCTTAAAAGCAGTATATGCACCTTTCAGGACCCCTGTCCCTGAATATAATGGGGACTGGTGAGCTGAAGGAAGGCCTGTACTACTTCAAAAAATGTGTAACTGGTAATGATAGAACTGCTAGAATACTGCATTTAGCTTCATGTGATCTATGGCATAAAAGACTAGGACATCCATCACCTGCTGTGCTTGATGTGTTGAAACCCTTTTAAAATTTAAAGGTGATCAGTCTTCTGAACCTTGTGACATCTGTCACAAGGCAAAGCAGACTAGAGAACCCTTTCCTTTGAGTGATCATAAGTCTGGCATCAATTTTTTTGAACTTGTGCATCTTGATGTGTGGGGCCCTTTCAAACCAAGTCAGTCACAACAACTGCAGATTCTTTCTTACAATAGTGGATGATTTTTCAAGGGCTACTTGGGTATTTTTATTACAGCAAAGTCTGAAGTCTTCCAGCATGTAAAATTTTTTGTTAGCATGATTAGGACCCAGTTTGAGAAAAGAATTAAAACCTTTAGGTCTGACAATGGCACTGAGTTGTAAATAGTCAGTTTAAAGAACTTACTAAAGGTGAAGGAATAATTCACCAAATACTGTGGTTGATACACCACAGCAGAATGGAATAGCTGAGAAGAAAGCACAGGCACTTATTGAATGTTGCTCGAGCTCTGTTTTTTCAATCTGGTGTTCCTCTGATTTATTGGTCCGAGTGTATTTTGAGTGCTGCTTTCTTAATAAATAGAACTCCCCTGCTGTACTTAAGGGTAAATCACCCTATGAAATTGTGTATGGTAACCTGTGAAATATGATAATCTGAAGTCTTTTGGTTGCCTTTGCTATGCTACTGTGCTGAATGCTAGCTCTAAGTTTGATGCTCGAGCAAAACAATGTGTGATGATAGGTACTATGAAAATAAGAAGGCATACAAGTTACTTGATTTAGATAGCAGAACTATATTTGCTGCTAGAGATGTAAAGTTTTATGAAACTGTTTTCCCTTTTAGAACCAATGTGAATGATGCCAGTGATAACCTGATGACTCCTATGTGTTATTTGATGAACTATTTGGCTCCAAGTTAGAATGCACTTATATGATATGTCAAATGAGCATGAAATATGTCTTCTGATGTGCATGAACAACATGATGATTACCCCAACACAATTCTGTTCCTATGTCCTCTGATCAGAATAGTGATACTTCCAGTTTCATTGATGCTAATGAAACTACAGATCCTATACTTGATTCTGTCAATAATGAAAATTCAAACCCTGTGCATGACTCTGTAGATGCCTCATCCCCTGTTCTACATCAGAATGATCTGAACAGGCCTAAGAGGAATGTTAGGAAACCAAATTACTTGAATGATTATGACTGTACCATGCATGCTGCCAAGTATAAAGTTCTGTACCTTTGGCCACTGTCATGAATTTCTCAAAACTTGAAGTAGGAGATAGGAGTTTTTGTAGCAATATAGACGAATAGCCATCCCTAAGACAGCAACTGAAGCTTTAGAAATGCTGCTTGGAAAGAAGCAATGGATATAGAAATGAAGAGCCTTAGTTGGAATGGAACATGGGACTTAGTGGAACTGCCTAAGAATAGGAAAAGCAGTAGGTAGTAAGTGGATTTTTAAGGTTAAGTATAATCCAAATGGTGAAGTAGAAAGATTTAAAGCTAGACTAGGTAGCAAGGGCTATAGCCAAAAGGAGGGGGTAGACTTTAATGAAATTTTTGCACCTGTAGTTTAAAATGGTCACTGCAGAACCTTGTTGGCTGTTTCTGTGATGAATGATTGTTGTGTGTATCAACTTGATATTGACAATGCCTTTTTACATGGGGAACTTGAAGAAGAAGTGTATATGTGCTTGCCTGATGGGTTTTATGCAAATGATCATAGAGTGTGTAGGCTTAGAAACCCATTTAATGGCTTGAAACAAGCCCCACCGAAAGTGGAATGAAAAGTTGACTGAAGTGTTGACTGCAAATGGGTATAAGCAGAGTTTTGAGTGATTATTCACTGTTTTTATAAATTTCAGAATGAACTGTGTTCTTTCTGCTTGTTTATGTTGATGATATCCTAATCTCTGGAAATTGCATCGCTGAAATTGTTAGAATTAAGTCTGTTTTCAATGATCTGTTTGGAATAAAGGATTAGGTAGGTTAAAGTACTTTTTAGGAATAGAAGTGGTCAGTGGTGTAGATGGGCTAGTACTTAATCAACGAAAGTACACTCTTGACTTGTTAGATGAATTTGGTGTCTTAGGCTGTAAACCCAAACACACACCTATGCAGCAGAATCAAAAGTTACATCAACCCAACAGATTCTGCATTTGCTGATATTTCCTACTTTCAGCGCCTCATGGGGCGACTGATATACCTCTGTAATACCAGACCAGACATCTCTTATGCTGTTCAGACCCTTAGTCACACATGCACAGCCCAAATACCATACATGTTACTGCTGCCTTTAGAATTCTGAGATATTTGAAAGCTGCTCCTGGATATGGAATACTAATATCTAATAAACAAAATAATCAATTATCTGTCTTCTGTGATTCTGATTGGGCCTCGTGCGCAATTAGCAGGAAATCTGTGTCAGGATTCTGTGTATTTTTGGGTAATACAGCTATATCTTGGAAAAGCAAAAAAACAAAAACAGTTTCACGTTCTTCAGCCGAAGCCGAGTATCGGGCTATGGCTCAAGCAACGTGCGAACTGATATGGATAATGGCAGTATTAAAAGATCTGAGAATTTGTATATCTCTGCCTGCCAGAATGTATTGTGATAATAATGCTGCCATACAGATTGCTAATAATCCGGTCTTTCATGAACGGACGAAGCATATTGAAATAGACTGTCACTTTATTCGTGAATATATTACTAAACGTGTTATTAAGACTGAATTTGTAAAATCGCAGGACCAAGTGGCGGACATTCTAACGAAGGCGCTCGGCAAGGAAACCACTGTAAGCTCAGAGACGGACTTTCGATGGTAAACATTTTCGGCCCATCATCGTGAGGTGGGGGGTGTTAAACTTTGGCCCCTGAATGGGCACTCACAATTATGGGCCAAAATGTTTTTCCTGGCCCTACGTATTCATTTACAGCCCAGCTCTATATAGCTGGGGTGTAAATGATCAGTTATTAAAACTTTGTGGGCTAAAACAAAAGCACTAAGTGTTTCGAATAGCCACTGTAATTTACCGGGGACTACAAAATAAATTTAAAACCTTCACTCTTTAAAACAAAACATCCCAGAACCTTCTAAGCACGTTTTTTCACTTTCTGTTTTTACGCTCTCACAGTATCATCTCGAAACCCTAATCCCTTTCTTCGTTTTTCAATCATCACGAGCTTACAGTCTCTCGCTGATTCTCTAGGTATAATACGCATATTTCCTCGTTGTTCTGGAGTATTCCTTAGATTTTTCGTTCAACAGCCCAAAGCCGACCTTCTGTCGTCTTTGTGCGCCTGTATTCCCGTCTGTGGCCGAAACTTAGTGCGACATCTTCAAGGGATTTCATCTTCTCAAGATAAGTGTTCGCAACCTCTTCAGTGTGTGATTTCAAGATATTGCCTGATTTTGTAGTTCGGGTTGGATTATAGAAGTCTAGTTCTGTACTGTGTGTATTTTAACAAGAATGCTATAAGCTGCAATGCTATGTGAAGTGAAGATGATGGTTTATGTTGATTTGATAAGAGTGTACGTTGTTTAGGGTTTCTTTCTATGCTGATATATGTTCTTTCATTATCCATCTCTATTGGGCTTGAGTTTTAGTTTTACAGTTCGAATATAAACGGATAATGATTCAGTAATGGTTTCTTAAAACTGTGTGTCGTCACTAATGTCAACTTAACTGAGAGTCAGAAGTAGTGTTAACAGTAATACTTAATTTTTTACTTTATTGAAATAAAAGGAAACTATATAGCGAATGCAATGTCATTTATAAATATATAGCATCCAATATTAGAAACTATTGCCTCACAACAACTTAAGAAGAAGCCACAAGAGTATAATTCTGAAATGTAAACGTTGATTGATTCACTACAGTCTATGTTGGGAGCAAACTCAAATCTGAGGATGAGAGTTGCAAATGAAAGTTTGGAAGCAAACAAGCTGATTGTTTTCTGGTAATAAAGCAGTAAGCAGAGCTTCGTGTGAAATCGCTGAAGCACTTGCAGAGATCGTTGGAGAGCAAGCTACTATTGAATTGCTTGTGGTAGTGACGTTTCTATCCAAGTGGGTGAAAGAGTTGTTTAGTTTAGTTGAAGAAGCGTGGAGCGTTTTCTTCCTTCAGCTAACACAACTCTTATGAGGCAAATTGCACTTAGATAGCGAATTAACATCATCTTCATTTTTAGGTCTGTAACAGAAAAATAGAAGCTCAGTGTGTGTGAGGTGTAGCTCTGTAACAAAACTCTCTCAAAGATCAATAAAGCTTTCTTGGCCCCGATCCGTGGAGTAGATCGAAAGATCGAACCACGTAAATTTTGGTGTTGCTTTCTTTAATTTCGTTGTTTACAGTTCAGTCAAGAAACAGATCAATCCGATCAAACACACCCAAAATCATATACAGAAACTTGTTAATTTCGGTCTCAATCCCTACAGTCTACAGCTAGCATAAGGGCATTGTAGTCTATTCTATGGTTATTCAGTACAAGTTGATTGTATATATAAGTGTAGGGT
This sequence comes from Craterostigma plantagineum, assembly GCA_027422505.1. Taxonomy (NCBI): domain Eukaryota; kingdom Viridiplantae; phylum Streptophyta; class Magnoliopsida; order Lamiales; family Linderniaceae; genus Craterostigma; species Craterostigma plantagineum. Next base: position 9,864 of record JAPQWV010001584.1, read on the forward strand.
CAAGCAAATGTAATTTTAACTCTCTAATCTTCAATAAAAAATCTATCCAGACTTTCTCTTCGAGATTCAGAATTGCTCACAGTTGTTCACAAGAAACATTTCTTAGTTTCGCAATATGGTATCAGAGCACTAAAAGAAAAAGAAAAAAAAATCTCTGCTGCGAGTCGAATTCATCATCTTTCGCTTTCAATTTCTGTTCATCGACCGATTCTCAGAATTCTCTGAATCTGCATTCTTTGGTGCCAAGATCTGTTAGTTGCTGAAATTCTAGATTGTTGTTCGGCGATTAAAGTTCAAGATCAAACGTCTTTCCGTTGAAGAACACAGTAATGACTACTTCGGAGAATAATAATCGAATTTCAGAGACAACGATCTCTGTTCCTGATTATCAACTCAGCCCATTCTTCTTCACCATAGTGATAATCCCGGCCTTGTGTTAGTTCACCAACCACTCACAGGCAATAATTATGCCTCGTGGAGTCGCCCTATATCCATGGCATTATCGGTGAAAAACAGCAAGGTTTCATGGATGGGATAATTAAAAAACCAGATGAAAAGGATCTGAAGAAGACATTGGCTTGGAAAAGGAACAATGACATGGTGATATTGTGGATTCTCAACTCGGTATCAAAGAATATAAGGGAGTATTATCTACTCAAGCACAGCGAGGACGTTTGCTAGATCTACAAGAAAGATTCCAGAAAGTAATGCACCAAGGCTTTACCAACTTCGAAAGGACTTGATGGATCTGTCACAAAACCAATCCTCAGTAGGATTGTATTTCACTAGATGAAAACGTTGTGGGATGAAAGGAATAATTTCAAGCCATCTCGTTCATGCGGCCAATGCACTTGTGGAAGTCTACAGGACCTTAAGGCATCAGTCTGGTAATATAACTTTTACCAATGGTCTCACTCTCAAAGATGTTTTGTATATGTAGCGCCCCATTTCCTATTATCTTTTTTAACCAGCTATAAAATATTCGTATAAAATTTTTTCGCGATTTCCATAACCATTTCCTTTAAAAAAACGGGTGCGTACATCCGGCTATTCCTTTCACAATAATGTACATATATGTGCCTATCATATGAGTCACAAAACGCAATAGTCTAAATCCGTTTCTATTCCATATGCTAATGATGACCCAGAGGGAGTAGGAGGAGAGCGTAGTTGGCCAACCTTGAATCCATGCTTTATGATTTGCTTTCTACGCAGTCTGCTAATTATCTACAACAACTGTGAAGACACCGATTCAGAGTATGATCGCAACAGTTAATTAATACAAGTAATAATAAATAAACAGTAATCCATTTCTTCCATCAATATCGTAACCATGCAATTTCAAATCACATTATCATCATTTATGTAATGGTCATTCATACGATCGTAGATCACATGCCATTTCTATATGTCCATTTTTTTGATACTCCCGTTATAGACTAACTAGACTGTATTGTACGCCAGTCGACGCCATGCATGGGACTCTATAACCATGTCGTAATCCCCCGATTTGTAGGGATGCCTGTACCAGGGACTCTATAAGATCCCCCGATTTGTAGGGATATATGCCGTAGCATCCGTATCATACCATCTGTAGTCGTAGCAGTCATAACGGTTTCTCCCTTATTTTTTATGTATATGCAATGCTATATAAACACCTTATATGACACATTAATCATATAAAAGCACTTCACGGTCACGTAATTCACATCGATCCGTAAATAACATATAAAGCACATATTAGTCAATTAATCCATATAAAGCATGTTAACACATAAGGCACATAAGGTACATGTTGCAAATCATACTCACAGTTAAGTTTTGTTTACTTTCCCCGTTCGCTTACTCACCTTGTCATTGCCCTTATCCGACTCTTGACATATATAATTATTTTATCTGGTAAATATAAAATATAAAATTCCTACATGACATGCGTGCGTGAATGCATGCTTCATTATGCATGATTGTTCCTATCCGTAGCGTTTGCCTTTTGTTCATTACTTATAATACATTAAATTTCTTGGCTTAGAAGTTATATTTTTAATCAATGTTGAAACCTGCATTAAAAATTGGTACTATATTATACCGAAAATATCATTGAAAAACCCTAATTCTTATTATATTGAAAACCCTAAAATATTGAAACTTATTAAATTCTAAAAATCCGTATCATACCGAAAACCTTATGTGAAAATAACATATATATATATATAGGTTTCTCCAAATTTAGAAAACCCTAATACCTATATTATATATATATATATATATATATTTATCACATTAACCAATTAAACAATCTCGAGAACCCTTAATTGCGGAAGAAAAATGAAGTCTTTAGTTAACTAATCTCGAAGTCATATCTCGATATCTTATCTGATTGGATTTTCAACATCTCGATTATCACTCAAAATTCTATCTAAATGACTTTCGAAATCTCGACACTATATTTGAAAGCATAACTCGATACTTTATCTGAAGAAATTTCTAATCTCGAGGTCTTCTCTTCTAATTGTCGAAATGTAATATATTGCTATGTTAAAGGATTTCGATATCTTAACATAATTTATCTAAATGAATTTTAGATCTCAACGCCATAACATAACTCGACATCTCATATCGAGATCCCTCCCCTTGAATTTTTTAAGAACAAGATGAATTCCATCGAAACTTCCTACTGTTCATGTACGAAATATTTTCATCTAATCGAGATACTTAAAAAAAAAACTCAAACCTTTATGAACCTTTAGCATACTTCACTATCGAACTTATCTCAAGAATTAACCCTATATAAAATCTGAAAACCCTAATTCTTTCAAATTACGAAAATTTCTTCAAACCTGATATAAATTGATTTCTTAAGAACTTGGAAAATTTCTTTGAAGTCTCAAATGCTGTTCGAATCTCAGTCTTCAATATATATCATGCATATAAAATTTATACACGTTAACATTTAAATCATGTTAAGTCATAATTAAAGATGCTAAAATAAATTCATACCCTCCTTAGCTTTCTTGTAATCGAGTTCTGGCTTCCTTCTTTTAACTTCATGAATTCTCCTCAAATGATGTAATTTATCATTTCTTCTCCTTTATCTTAGGTTAACGTGTTATAGTACCAAATGACATCAATAGTTTTATTAATGTTTATCCTAAGTGTGAGTGACACAGATTATTCTATTTATTAACTAACTTTTCTTCATGACAAAGTTTTTCATATCTATCTCTAAGAATTATTTAATTTGCTATATGTTCCATATCGAGAACCTAAGTTCTCGTGGTCTCCATGTTGAGGAACCTCGAGTTCTTTGATTGAAGAATTTCGAAGTCGTTATTCAATAAATCATGACATCTTTGAGGGAAAAATTTGAAGTCTTTATTGAATGGAGCTCGAGATCCTTAAGTAAGAAATTTCGGAATCTTTAATGAATAGATTCGAATCCTAAAAATTTCGATATTACACTTGAAAGTTGTTAGGATATTTATAGATTGTGTCAATAGTTTAAGTCTTGGGTTATATATTGTAATTATCCTTTTAGCTTGGGCTTTGGACTAGAATGTAATTAGTTTATCTTTAGTGTTTGGGCCTTAATATACCTAGGGTTAATGTGGTATATAAGGTTTTGCCAACACTATTTTCAAGTAATCAAAGATCAAAAGGCTAACCCTATTTTTCACACAATACACACACTTGAAGGTGAGAACCTCTCCCTTTTCATTCCATCAAAGCCTCTTTGATTCCTTGTTTGGTGCAATCGGGACCAACAAGTGGTATCAGAGCAAACGTGGATCGATCTGTATTGATTAGAATCCAGTTTCGTTCGATTCCGAGAAAGATCAAAGGTGTTTTGGGCAAAAATTCACTTTCGGGCATTTTGAGCTCGTTTTGGGGTTTTAATGCTTCATTTTTGTGTTTAAAACCTTTCCCCAGATCGATTCTATGCCTAAATGTTTTTAGAACACTTTTGGATCAGTTTTAACGAGTTTTGAGCAAGATCGAAGCAAAAATCTTCAGAAAAAGTCATCTAGGCTCTCTCTGTGTTTGTCGATTTGATCCGTTTTTTTGTTGTTTTTAGCTCACAAATCGGTCGAATATGTGTTTAGGGAAGAATGTCTGAAGTTTGGATCAAGTTTGAGTGTTTTGGTTGAGATTTGAGTGAAAACGGACGATTTTCTGGTAAAACTCGCGACAATCAATGGAACAGTAACTTAGTGTTCTTGGCCGCGAAATTTCTTGCTGTGTCGTTCAAATCCGAGAAACCCTATATCCGCGAAATTTGATTCCGAGAATCTTCATCTAAACCGCGAAAATTTCACTTTCACTTCTATTTTTCTCAACTGCTTATTTCTTCAAATCCGAGAAACCCTATATACGAGAAAGTTTATTCCGAAAATTTGTCCGTGAAAATTTTCGAAACTGAGAAATATTTCTAAGTCGAGAAATTTCTTAAAAACCGAGAAAGTTTTCAAATCCGCGAAAATTCTTTGAAACTGAGAAAGTTTGTCAAATCCAAGAAATTTTCAGCCGAGAAAGTTTCTTTCTTCCGAGAAAATTTTTTCAAAACCACGATTTTTCAAATCAGAACTTACTCTCAAATCACACTTCGACCGCGATATTTCTTCCAAACTGAAATTTTTTCTCAAACCTGAAAATTCTCAAAACTGAGAAACTTTCTCACATGCGAAATTATTAAAATCCAAGAAAATAACTTTCAACTGAGAGTTTTCTTTTCCGAGAATTTCTCTTTAAAAAACTCATGCAAACACCGAAATTTCTCAACAAATAATTTCTGGGGTAATTTATCTTATAATCACGTCCCTTCAAATCGCAAATTCTTCTCGTGTTAAATTTTTTCCGGGTTAATTTTTTTTTCGGGTTAATTTTTTTAAGTTAAACTCATTCAAGTCTTGATCCCTACACTTTAGTCATATCCCCTAGACCACTTTTGAAAAAAAAAATTTACTCCTCAAATCTCGTTTTTAAATTTCTAGAACTTCTCCGAACTTCAAGATATATTTTCCCTTCATACGTTATCGACCATCACACACGTTCACTTAGTTCTAAGAAATTCTTTAAACGATTTTTCTCAAACTCTACTCGTTAAACTCATATTTCTCATCTCGTTCGTTACTAACCCTCTTATCTATACAAGATCAAAACCACGGACGATTCGACTGCACCAACCATGTCTGCCACAAATGACATCTCAACAGTGGCTCCGACACCAGGCCTCCGATGCTGCGACAAGGCGATTACAGCATATGGACAAACAGGTTCCTGACGTTCATCAGGAACAAAGGCGCACCACTCTCTCAATACCTACTGGACTCCATCTTCAACGGTCCAGCACAGTTCTGGACAATCATCCATTCTCAACCAAACGCAAACCCTCCCATGGATGAACGTCGCACTCCAAGAGGCCCCATTAATGAGGATGAAGAGGCTCGCCTACAGGCCGATGAGACTGCCAAAGGATACCTCTTCCAGGCTATGGGCAACGAAGTCTACGCTCACATCGAGTGCTGCACAACTGCCAAGGAAATATGGGATGAACTCGTGGAAATTATGGCAGGCACAACTGAGAGTGCTCAGGGGAGGAAATCAGCATGTCTCTCGCAGTATGAACACTTCCAGGCCTATGAAGGAGAGGAGCTGCGTGACAAATACCTCCGATACTTGAAGGTCATCAATGAACTAAAGAAAGCCAAGATCTCGAGGGACAAATTCGATATCAACAACCGCTTCCTTGGTAGCCTCAAACCACATTGGGGCAATGCAATCGTGATGATGATTCAGAGTAAGGACCTCTCTAACACCTCCATCCATGCTCTCTACGATAGTTTGTCTGCCTATGCTCCTTACGTGCAACCTCAGTCCACCAACACTCGAGTCGACCCACTGGCTCTCCTCTCGAACAAGACTACCGAACGATCTTCCACCTCTAAGGCCAACAGAACAATGGGAAGCTACCAGCTGTTGTATCTGACACCTCTTCAGGATCCGAAGCTGATACAGAATCTGATGAAGATGTTCGTGATCTACGCAACAACTGGCAATGCTCACAAAGATGGTCTCAAAGAAGATCGGGAAAAAATCCTCATCCTCCTCCAATCGCCAAAGCACCTTTAGCGCACCAAAAAGACCACTCCCACGGAGGAAGCTAAGCCGATAAAGAAAGAGGAGGAATCCGCACCTCAAAGTCTGTGAAGTGCTTTCGGTGTGGAAAGTTAGGCCACTTTGCCAAGGAATGCCACGCCCCACGCATGAAGGACTCTGGATACTACGACCGTAAGGCCAGAATGACCCGCAAAATGGAAAGTGGGAAAGTTCTTCTCACCGAAGAAGCTGAGTGGGTGAACGACACTTCCGAAGACGAGGAGCCTAAGGATGAAGATTGCTGCATGGCAAGGCTGGTCGAACATGACGAGGACGAAGAGATGGTTAACACCGGTGAGAACTCTGCTAAGACCCCTACAAACGCAGAGTCTGAGGTACGAATTTCTCAACTCGATGATGTGTTTAATCACCGTCACACCATTTTGGAAACCCACCTAAACGCTAGGGATTATGATGAACTTAAACTAAAATTTGAAAACAACTATGCCTTACTTAGTTTAAAAGTAGAAGAGCTCGCTTGCGCAAACGAACGACTAATTGCCTCTGAAGCGTTAGTCAAACGTCTGCAAAACAAGAATAAACAAAGTGAGACTAAGGTTAAGGAAACCACATTGGCCATCAGTTCATGTGAAACATCTCGTCTCTTGACGGCCGCACAATATGAACTGCTTACTAAGGAAAGAATTAGGCTGTACCGAAAGGTGAAAGAACTTGAAGAGAAGCATCACCTTAGAAACAAAAACGCACGTCTCTTATGCCAGTTGAACCAACCGGCGGAAACAGAATTCTACGACGCCCGGAGGGAATCTGCCTGGACAGCAATTGCGAACCAACGCCGATAATGGTTAATAGGTATAACATGTGTAACACTACGTTCCTGCAAACAAGAAAGGGTGCTCCCTCACAGCTTATGCCATTTGTGAGATCATCCTCCGTTGTCCTTTCGGAAGAAAGAGGGAACAGAACATTAATTGGGCGGAAATCGCGTATGACTACACAAAATTGAATGCTAGTGATAAGACTAAGAAACCTTCACTCTCTGAGGATGTCGAGACTCTACTTCCAACCAAAGAACAGGAAATTTCTTTCCGAGAAGCGCTTTCTCGCATCTATATCCCAGAGAAACTTCTGGTCATAGCAGAACTAGAACGACACTAGAATTAGAGCGGAAAGCCTTCGCGAAGGAGCGAGATGATCTACTTAGCAAAATCTTTACCCTAGAGCAATTTCACAATACGAACAAAACCCCTCTACGTCGAGTCAAGTACCTGATTCTCGAACATGTAATGTAAGAGGACGGCGAAGATGACTCCTGAAGCTGAAACATGTTCTAACACTAACTCTCGTATTCTTATGGATACAGGAATGTGAGTTCGACGTCTCTGGAAGGGAGTTCGTTTGAAATAAAGGAGAACCCGCTCTTCGATGACAAGAAGAAAAGACCATCCTATATTCGTCTTTCCTCTTTATGTACTGAATCCCAATATCTTAAGGACGTAGACAATTATGTGGCCAAAACTTATCTTTCCTTTGCCAAACTTATGTCTATGTGTTGCTGCAATGACTTTATTCTTCCACGCTTTCATGAATATGAAGCACACGAAACACGCAACACTCCGACCAAACAAGCGAACTTCCTCTACGACACCTTTGCATTCTCCCAGTTCGTCTATCCTACGGTTAAGCGAAAACGCCTTCCCACGCTAAATACAAAGTCACCTACTGCTCGCAAGCAAAAGACGACTAAAACCGAAGGACGACTACAACAACCAAACCCCCACGCCAATTCATGAATAAGGCACCGTATATGCAAGCACAAGTTAGGCAAATATGGGTTAGAAAAACCATAATCACGCCTCATCAAACAAATCACGACGGGAATCTAAACTGGAACAAGCGCAACCTGATTCAGACCCCACATTTCCCGTTAAGCGCATGAAAATTTTACTTGTATCACAAGAAGGTCCCGTCCGTAAACGGGGACCCAACGTTGTTGATGATTGCAGGTCTGTCATGTGTGGTATCTAGACTCGGGTTGCTCCACACACATGACGGGGAACAAGGAGCTGTTGAGCAACTTCTCCGAGCGCTATCTCGGAAGGGTCTCCTTCGAAACAGTCAAATGGCGCCAATTCTCGGAACTGGCGATCTCGTCCATGACAAACTGACGATCAAGGGCATCTCTTACGTCGAGGGTTTGAGCTACAACCTCTTCAGCATTGGTCGTTTCTGCGACAAAGGATACAAGGTTCTCTTCGAATCTGACATCTGCAGCATTATCAATGCCTCGGAACTGCCTCTTCTTTCTGAACGCGTAGCAGTGAGGCACAGAAGAGAGCCTATTATCCCACGATAGACGGTTTGGTCAACGGGAGCACCAGATGGGTCCGCGTCGGGTCGGCCAGAGGGTGACATAGGTTAGCAGCAGTCTTAGCATCCTTCATTCCATATTTCTCGAGGATGTCATGGATGTATTTGGACTGGTTGATGAAGATTCCGTCGGGGAGTTGCTTTACTTGAAGACCAAGAAAGAAATTCAGCTCGCCCATCATACTCATTTCGAATTTCTCTTTCATCAATTCCGCGAACTCTTCACACAGTTGTGGTTTAGTCGATCCCAAAAATGATGTCATCGACATAAATTTGTACAATCATGATGTCCGGGCCACTCCGCTTGGTGAAGAGAGTTGTATCCAGAGATCCTTTCTTGAATCAAGACTGAACAAGGAAGTCTGAAAGGACGTCATAACCAAGCTCGGGGAGCCTGTTATAAGGTCGATACACGTGATGAGGAAACTCTTCGCTCAAGAACCCTTCAGGTTAATCAACGTACACTTCTTCTTTGAGAAATCCATTCAGAAATGCAGTCTTCACGTCCATTTGGTAGACTTTAAAGTTCTTGTGAGCAGCAAAGGCAAGAAAAATTCGTATTGCTTCGATCCTGGCAACGGGGGCGAAAGTTTCATCGTAGTCGATGCCTTCTTGTTGATTGTACCCCTTCCACAAGTCTTGCTTTATTGCGGATGACAACACCGTCTTCATCCTTTTTGTTCTTGAAGATCCACTCCGTGCCGATAATGGATCTGTTGTGAGGGCGTGGTACTAGTTCCCAAACTTGTAAACGTTCGAACTGATTTATTTTCCTCCTGCATTGCAATCAGCCAATCAGGATCGTTGAGAGCTTCAGCTACTCGTGATGGTTCGGCTTGACTGAGATAGCAAGCGAACAGACTTTCATTCATCGTAGCCGAACGCGTCGAAACTCCGGATGTGGGATCCCCAATAATCTGATCCGTAGGATGAGAGCGAGCCCAAAGTGGTACATGGTCTGTGAGGAGCTAGCCGCATTTGTGTCGATTGGAGGCTCATTAGATTGGGGTCCGGTGTCCGAAGAAGAGATCTCAACCGTAGTAGATTGAGAGGGTTCAGCATCAGGATCAGCAATGTTCCCAGGGTTGGGTAAAATATCGTCTTCGTTGAGATTGAGATCATCCAAGTTTGGAGGGACGACATCATCGCCGATAGCTGGTGGTGTAGGTGGGGTGGGTGCAGCTGTAGTTGAGTGTGGCGACGGGAGTCCTTGGGGACTGGATAGAAGTACTCGAAGAGCAGATCGAGATCCAGTTCACCAGAATTGCCCTCAGATGAGGAAGTTCCCGTCGTTGAAAGTTGACCTTTTGTCAACGACTGTAGAAGACCTGGTTCTGGCCTGATATGAGCAGAAACCCTGAGGTCGTCTTCGCTTTCGTCAAAGGTGACATTTGTGCTCTCTATTACTGATCGTTTCTCCTTACGATAGACTCTGTATGCCTTCGAGTTCAGCGAATATCCACCAAAGATGCCTTCAAGTGCTTTTGGATCAAGCTTCCCAAGATGTTGGCGATCATTGGCCACAAAACATCGGCAACCGAAGACCCTTAGATAAGATATATCTGGGATACGACGGTTATTCAGCATCTCGTATGGGGTGCGGTTGAATCTCTTGTGGATGGAAGCCTGGTTCTGCATGTAGCAAATCGTTTGAATAGCTTCCCCCAAAGAGAGTGAGGAAGGCCGAATTGGATGAGGAGAGTCCTAGCTGCTTCAACTAGTGTCCTATTCTTACGCTCAACGACACCATTCTGTTCCGGTGTCTTCACAGCTGAGAATTGCTGGGTGATGCCCTGAGTGGCATAGAAATCACTGAGCTTTTTGTTCTTAAACTCAGTTCCGTTGTCAGTTTTGATAATCCGAACCTTCTGTTGATGAAGAGTTTGGGACGTAACGACAAACTCGATGATTACATCAGGAACTTCATCCTTTGTACGAACGCGTTTCGTCCACGTGTAGCGTGAGAAGTCGTCGACAATCACAAGAAATACCGTCTTCCTTCGAGTGTAGTCGTACGCATTGGGCCTCATAGATCCATGTGTAAGAGCTCGAGGATGAGCTTAGAGGACGGTGTTTCCTTGGAGATGTGAGACGATCGCTTCATCTTCCCCAATTCACAGGCAGAGCAGAGGTGTTCCTTATGATATGACAGTTGGGGTAGACCGTGACGAGTTTATTCTGACGCAGTTTGTTGATAGTCTTGAAATTTAGGTGTGAAAGACGCCGGTTCCATAGATCGTTCAACTTGGGTGCAGCACGAGAGAGAAGGCATATTAGTCGAGAGGTCGTAAGATTGAGTACGTAGAGGTGAGACGTGTCGACCGGATATCGTTCTCTCGACAGGAATCTGTGCTCGCTTTCAGGCTACACCTAAGGAATCCCATCTCACTGCTGTCAAAAGGATTCTCCGCTATCTCAAAGGAACACCCAATCTGGGTTTGTGGTACCCCACTCGATCGGACTTCAAACTGGTTGGATTCTCTGACTCGGATTACGCAGGATGCAAGATGGATCGAAAAAGCACCTCTGGAGCTGCACACTTCTTGGGCGGTAAACTCGTGAGTTGGTCTTCTCGAAAACAAAACTGTGTCTCAACTTCGTCGATGGAGGCAGAATATGTCGCCGCTGCTAGTTGTTGCTCACAGCTTTTGTGGATGAGAACCCAACTACGAGATTTTAATTTTCATGTTGATAAAATTCCCATTTATTGTGACTCGAAGAGTGCGATTGCGATGACGAGTAATCCGGTACATCACTCGAGAACGAAACACATAGATAGTCGTCACCACTTCATCAAAGAACATGTCGAACAAGGGACGATTGAATTGCACTACGTCACTACTGAAGATCAACTAGCCGACATTTTCACAAAACCGTTGGATGTCAAATGATTCCAACACCTTGTGACTATGTTGGGCATGTGAATCTTCAGTTGTGATCAATCGACCCTACATGAACTTTGGTAAAGTGTACATATGTCTTTTCACTTTACTCCATTTTCTATGTGTCTTCTGAATTATGTCTCTTAAGGGAGTTTCTGCTAAAAAGGGAGTTATAGGTTAAGGGGGAGTTTCTGATTGGGTTGAATTTTAAATTTTGGTCAAACGGAGTCAAAATTGGACAAATTGATTTTTGGGTTGAAAGTTTATTTTTGGTCAAACGGGGTCAAAATTGGACCAATAGGACCCAATTTTGACCAAGCCCGCGAAAATCGGCTCAAGACCCAATTTTGACCAAGCCCACGAATTTCGGCCCATTAACTCAAAATCTCGCATGAACAGTCACAAAACCCCAAAACACTTAACGTTTTTCACAATCCTACAAATTCCGAGAAAAATTCAAAAATTTCGCACCCTACTCTTCGAAAATTTCTCAAACCTCTCGCGTCGTCGTCTTCCTCAAATCTGCCTTCAAAATCCGTTTTTCTGCGTACTCCGTCGTCAAAATCAGTTTTTCGGTATGAATACATCACAAATAAATCAATTCTTGTTCGTTTTACTCTGTTTTCTACCCCGTCTGTTAAAATTTTAGGTTTAAAATAATTTTTCTCGGCTTTAATTCGGACGCATGTTAGGATTTTGGTGTTTAAAACCCCCAAATATGTATTGCCCGTCCAATTTCGAGTCGATTGAGTCTAGTTTATTGCATTTTGGTTAAGATTGTGGGTCTAAGGCAAAAATCATAGCGTCATTTCGTACGTTTTCACACAGTGTTCTTCACCGAGAAAATTTTCAAAAAAAAAATGCTTTAAAAATTTTTACGTTTTCGCACGTTTTTTAAAATCACATAGCGTCATTTCGTACGTTTTCGCTGCTACAGTGAGTGAGGTCCCGCGAAAATTTTTATCCGAGAAATTCCCTGCGTTAAAAATTTTCACTGCTACAGTGACTAAGGTCCTGCGAAAACTTTTATCCGAGAAATTTCTTGCGTTAAAATTTTCGCTGCTACACTGACTAAGGTCCCGCGAAAACTTTCATCCGAGAATTTTCTTGCGTTAAAATTTCTCTGCTACAGTGTGGAAGTCCGCGAAAGTTTTCATCCGAGAAAATCCTTTTTCTTACGTTAAAACTTTTGCTGCTACAGTGAGTCATGCCCCGCGAAATTTTCATACACCTCACTTCATATTACATCTTTCGCATCTTCACTATTTCGCAACTACAGTGACCCAAAAATTTCAACCCGAGAAATTTATCACTTGAGCAGATTTTCTTCAAAGCTTTATCACTCCGCGAAAACTTTCATATCACTTGAGAAAAATTCAAAACTTACGAAAATTTTGGATAGCTTGAAAAATTTCTCTACTTGCGAAAATTTAATACTTTTTGAGAAAATATGTTAACCGCGAAAATTTTTGGATAACTTGCGAAATTTCCCACTACATGCGAAATTTACTCTGAATGCGAAATTTCCTTAACGTGCGAAAATTTCCATACATGCGAAATTTTACTCTATCTGCGAAAATTTCTCTCGACTTGTCTATGTGTGATAATTAGCGAAATTTCCATTACATGCGAAAATTTTTGTTAACTTGTGAAATTCCATAATCTGCGAAATTTTCCACTACTTGCAAAAATTTAACACTACATGCGAAATTTTCCACTGAATGCGAAAATTTCTTAACTTGCGACAATTTTCCCTACATGCGAAATTCTACACTAAATGCGAAAATTTTTTTTTTTCGGCTTGCTCATGTACCAAAATTTTCTCAATCACATGAACACCTTCAATCCTGAAAATTTTCGAAGTATTGGAAAAATTTCGTTTAATTTCCTAAAATTGTCGAAACTCGCCATGACATGACCAACATTCAATCTTAACAACTTTATTTCAATAGGACTCTTAGTTAGCTTTAATTTCAATTTTACTTTTATCTTTACAATTTTGGCACTTCTATACTTCATTTTATTGTTTTACCCATATCTTACCTATATTCATATTCTCGCAATTTAGTCCGTACTAATCATGCTACAATTTCTGTCAAGCACAGATATGACTAACACAAACCGAGAAGCACTTGAAGCACTTGAGGCCGCAGCAATTCAAAGGGACGTCGCTCGCATCCAGCTAAATACACTGATGTTTGTTCCACCAATCGAGCAGGTCTTCCCAACAAGTCGATGGGATGCCTTGATACCAAACAACCACATGGTGGACTTGGACAACTTCCGGTGCGATGCTCCCATTATCATAGAGATCCTAAAGGGCATCCCCTCCGACACGCGCTCACTCATGGCGAGCCAGAAGCGCAAGTCTACCTCCAGCAGTTCTGGCACACATTGCAGATTGCTGGACCACACTACCTCGCTTCGGCAATGTCCGCCGAAATCGATCAAGAAACAGTAGTCCTCACCCGCAAGATTGTCCAAGAAGTACTCCAACTCCCTGTCTACTCACCCTACGATCCACTACCGACGCACGAACAACTCATTGAAGACATTGATAGATTGGGCTATCAACCTGAACACAAGAAGAAGAAGGGCCCACTTGTCCTCAGTGAAGTCACCACACGCAATCTACCTCAGCCCTGGCGAACATTGTACCTACTACTGAACAAATGCATGTCAGGGAAGCTGCTGGTCAGGATCGCGGGAACCACCAAATCCTCACCATCCTAACCGGCATCGCACACAACCGCAAGTACAACTACACCGAGATCATCTGGATGGATCTCGTCTCCATGGTCCAACGCCGCGATTGGGAAGTCGCCAAGGGAGTCAAAACCGCTTCGTCCCTTACATGCGGTGGCTCCCAGCGATCATCAAACACTTCCACCTGTTCTCCACCAACATCCGCATCCGCCCGGCGAGTGAGCACTTCATAATTCCGTTGTCGAGAAGTTCGCCAAGAAAAATACTACGGCAAAAGATCGACACGCCATGATCATCCCAGACGAAGTCCTCGCCTATGCCGACCCAACAAACCCGCATGTTCGAGACTATCGCGCCTTCACCGCTTCATTCCGCGATAGTCCCCGTCCACTATCCATTGTCCCTACGGAGCAGACCAAACCCGCTGCTCCTAACCCCGGGACTAGCCAAAACCCCACCACCACTTCTAAAAAGTCATCGGGTCGCGCCGCATCCTCTTCACCCGCGTACCGAAAAAACGGTCGCGTGAGGATGACGTAAGCCGCACCACGGAGCGTCGATCAAAACAAAAACACGATCGACCTCCTCAGTCACAGACAAGCCGAGCCCAACCCATAGGTACAGGAGATGATGTGTTCACCTCCCGAGTAGAAGACGTGGAATTTGGCTCAACCACGCAAACGACCCCACCAATCCACTTATCTTCCTCTCTACCAGAAGATATTTCATTCCACGAGGAGCTACGTATGCCATCAACATCCCACTTGGAGATAGTCGATGTTGAAACAAGCAGTCCTTCGCCTCAGACTTCATCCTCTTCAATCACATCGAGTCTAGTGCCCTCACTCCCCATAATTTCATATGTTTCTAGGACACATACACCTTTTACTGCACTACAGAGTCTTCGTGATTCTGTCGGAACGCTCGGTGATGTCTCTGTGACTTAGAGCGGAAGACCTAGCACGGCAACATCACAACAACCGTGAGCCTAGGCCATCATTCGTTTGAGTCTGTCTCATCGATGATGCCAACGGGAAGTCTTAGTGACCCCGTCTTTTTCTCGTCCTGTGCAAACGGGCGGCCGATCGGCTATCTTCTCCGATTCGGTGTCAGTTGGATTTTTTCGTGATTCCAAGTTGTTAAACTTACCCCATTTTGTCTCCGAGACCGCGCTAGAGGCTCGTCTTCAAGAGTTTGCAAAGACTCTTGAGGCGTCCATCCTCGATAAAGTCTACGCGCGTCTCGATGCGTCCACCATCGACAAAGGCAAAGGTGTGGCCCGGAGACGCCACCACCACCGCAACATGTGGACGCAGAAGCTGTTCTCTCCTCCATTTCCGCAAAGAAGCTCTTCTACATCCTCAGAGCCGATTCGAATCAATGACGGAACTCGACGAGGAGGAACAGCGAATGAAGACCATCATGACTCAACCAATGACTTGCCGCGCTCAAGGCGAGTCTAGCGGGATCAGACGCGACGATCAAGACGATGATCAAGATCGACGCGAGGGGGAGAATAGGCAGCAAGGCTCACAATCTCAAGGACTCGTGCAATCGACGCCGCCTTCCTCCTCTGCACCTGAAACGACGCCCGCAACAGAAACCTCACACCCCACCAGCCAAAAATCCCATCCTATTAACCCCGAGTCACTAGCTAAATCACCCTCACCACCACCTACTACCGTCTCCGAAACTCTAATCGTCACATCGACATTAGAGACCACCACCACACCTTCTCCACCCACCATCTCGGAACCTCTAACTGTCACATCGACGTTAAAGGCCACCACCACATCTACACCACCCGACACCCAAATCATCCTAGCCAAAACCATCACCTCAACCGAACCACCAGAATCTCCACCACAACCATCCCCACAATCCACAAACTCCTCGCGCAACACCTCGCCATCACACAGCCATACCCCTCTCAATACTGACTCCAACGTGGCTTCCGAGGACTTCTACTGCGCGCAGAACGAGATCAAGGCCTACATCTTTAACGATGAATGGCTGTACACACCCGCCGATGCAGTAGCAGCCAGGAAGTTGGTGGAAAATGCTCGACGTCTGCTAAAGGAAGCTTCGCTTACGCTGATCAAACACTGCAGACAATGAGAACGGAGAGGAGTACGACGCCGAACCCGCCGAGCTCGAGAATATCCTACAATTTCAAGCGCAGCAAGCTGAGGGTCCTGCTGCTCAACCGGATGTGCCCACGGCGGATATACCGGAAGCACCATGGGAAAACAAGAAGATCACCGCACCATTCCAAGAAGAGATCAGGAAGAGGATCTGGCGGCTCAAGGAGCAGATCATCACGGTCTTCGATGAATACGAGCTGATGAATGTCCAAAACTGGAGCGAGGAGAAGAAGAAGCTCTACCGATGGAGCCTTCTTTGCCACAAGTGCACAAAGCGGACGCTGTCCGATGAGGAAACTTCGCTCTTGAGATGAATCGGGCTCCCATCTGCAAAGTCACTAACATTCGCCAGGAGTCGAAAGGACGTGTCCACTATCCAGTGTTCACGGTGATGAGGCAGGATGAGAGCTACTGTGAAGTAAGCGAGGCGGACTTCAAATTTCTGCGCCTGGGTGATCTGTACAGCATGCTGGAATCCATGAAGCAGTTCAGACTCGTCCTTAGAAGTTCTGGACATCTCGTACGGGCTGAACCGGTCACTATGGGCTACGTGGCTCTCAAGCGACACATGCTCCGACAAGTGAGATACTTCGCCTCCCACGATCTGCAGATGGCGGTGGAGCACAACCTGAAGAAGGTGAACCTAACTCGCCCATATTTCAAGAACGCGGACGACTATCGAGAGGGCGATGTGATCGACGGAGATGATCCGGCGGTCGCCTACTCGAACTACAAGGGAAAGATGAGGCTACTGCACTGCTCCGAAGTGGCAAAGTTCTCGGATGGAACACTCACCATAATCCAAGACAAGCTCATGAGAATTTGCCGCATCCTTTCGGAAGAAGACCCACACTGCCGATCCAAGTTCGCGAAGTTCATTGACGCTATAGCTGATCGAATCGTGTTTCGAAGGAATCTCCGCGCCTTCGAGTTCAAGCTAGGACTTCACGAAACACACACTCGCTAATCCACCATCACAACGCCCAAGATCCAAGACTCCCAACAATGACACAAAGGGGGAGATTGTTAGGATATTTATAGATTGTATCAATAGTTTAAGTCTTGGGTTATATATTGTAATTATCCTTTTAGCTTGGGCTTTGGACTAGAATGTAATTTGTTAATCTTTAGTGTTTGTGCCTTAATATACCTAGGGTTAATGTG
This sequence comes from Craterostigma plantagineum, assembly GCA_027422505.1. Classification (NCBI taxonomy): domain Eukaryota; kingdom Viridiplantae; phylum Streptophyta; class Magnoliopsida; order Lamiales; family Linderniaceae; genus Craterostigma; species Craterostigma plantagineum. The sequence goes on from JAPQWV010001584.1 coordinate 27,244, forward strand.
GTATATAAGGTTTTACCAACACTATTTTCAAAGTAATCAAAGATCAAAAGGCTAACCCTATTTTTTACACAATACACACACTTGAAGGTGAGAACCTCTCCCTTTTCATTCCATCAAAGCCTCTTTGATTCCTTGTTTGGTGCAATCGGGACCAACAAAAGTTTTTGAGACTCTTCTTTAACCATAATTTAATATTATAAAAAATATTTCTTCCAAACTTATTTAATCATTTTAATTACACACATGAAATTTTCTCAAACCTGATACTTAGAAAAATTCTAATTCCATAACATTTACTTCTTCACTACTTATCCCTTGAGAACCTAGAACTATCATAATTTAAATACCTTATCCTATCTAAATCTCTGTTTTAAAATAACTTATATGAATGCATGAATTTATGTAAATGCATGAAATTATAATATGAGGTTTCAGTTCCTGACAATTCTCCCCCTTTAAAAAATTTCGACCTCGAAATTTCGTACCTGTTTCGGTCAATAACCATGGGTACTGGGTCTTTATACTTTCTATTGTTTCCCACGTAGCTTCACGAGCTGAATGATTCTTCCATCTCACTTTTACCATCGGAATTGTTTTATTTCGTAACTGCTTATCAGCATATTCCAGGACTTCTGCCGGTTCTTCTACATAATTAAGATCCTCAGAAACATTTATCGGTTCGTCATGTAGAACATGAGTGGGGTCTGATCTATATCGCCGTAACATACTAACGTGAAAAACATTATGTATTGTGAAAGTTCAGGTGGTAGTGCTAATCGATATGCTAACGGTCCAATTCTTTCAAGTATCTCGTACGGTTCGATATAACGCGGACTTAACTTCCCTTTCTTTCCAAATCGCAACACACCTTTCCAAGGAGATACTCGCAAAATACTTTTCCCCAACTTCATATTCCATTTCTCGTCGATGCTAATCTATGTAACTCTTTTGTCTATCTTTGGCCGCTTTAAGTCGACTCTTTACTACTTTAATCTTTTCCATTGTATCCTGAATCAAATCTGGCCCTTCTAATACTTGTTCTCCTTCCATATCCCAACAAATTGGGTTTCGACATTTCCGGCCATACAGAGCTTCGTACGGTGCCATTCCGATACTCGAATGGTACTGATTATTATAAGAAAAATTCCATTAGCGCTATATAATCATCCCATGAGCCTTTGAACTCAATTACACATGCTCGAAGCATATCTTCCAATGTCTGTATCGTTCTTTCTGACTGACCGTCGGTCTGTGGATGAAACGCCGTACTAAAATGTAATTTAGTTCCGAGCGCTTCCTGTAAACTGCCCAAAATCTAGAAGTAAATCGGGGATCACGATCAGATACGATAGAAATAAGTACCCGTGTAACCGAACTATTTCGTTGACGTATCTTTTTGCCAAGTATTCTAACGTAGAACCCATCTAAATGGTAGAAAAATGGCTGATTTCGTGAGCCTGTCGACAATTACCCACACGGCATCATTTTTCTTAGCCGTTGGAGGAAGTTCATAAAGAAAATCCATCGTTATTCGCTCCCATTTCCAAACAGGTATGGGTAAAAGGGTGTAATTTACCAACTGGTGCTTGGTGTTCAACTTTGATTTGCTGACACGTTAAGCATTTCAGGACATACCTGGCCACATCCTTCTTCATCCTTGGCCACCAATAGTGAGATTTAAGGGTCCGATACATTTTCGTACTGCCTGGATGCATAGCATAAGGAGCAGTGTGTGCCTCTTCCATTATTTCTTGTCGAAGATAATCAATATCAGGAACACATATGCGGCCATTTATCGTCAAAGTTCCATTATCGCCTATTACAAAAGACTTCCCTAACCCTTGTTTCACTTTATCAGCGATCTTAGCTAGCTTTTCGTCTTTAAACTGTACTTGTCTAATCCTATCTATCATAATAGGTCGAACCACTATCGAGGCGCAGATAGCACCAGTATCGTCTACTTTCATCTCCGTATTCATCTTCCTGAGATCAATCAAACTTGAGAAAGAGCAATCGATAAATAAGAGATGGAACCATACGATTTCCGACTCAAAGCATCAGCAACGACGTTAGCCTTTCCAGGATGATACTCTATAGTACAGTCATAATCCTTTAACAGCTCGATCCACCGCCTCTGTCTCATATTCAATTCCTTCTGGCTTAACAGATATTTCAGACTTTTATGGTCAGTAAATATCTGAAATGTCGTACCGTATAAGTAGTGTCGCCATATCTTTAGTGCGAACACCACGGCCGCTAACTCTAAGTCGTGAGTTGGGTAAGATGTTTCGTAGGGTTTCAACTGTCGAGATGCATACGGTACTACTTTTCCATGTTGCATTAGGACGCACCCCAATCCTTGATAGGACGCATCACTATAAATTACAAAACCATCTGTTCCTGATGGAATAGTTAGTACAGGGGCTGTCGTTAGTCGTTCCTTTAATTCTTCAAAACTCCTTTGACATTCCTCAGTCCACTTAAATGTAACTCCTTTACGTAGTAACTTCGTCATTGGGGCTGATATCAGTGAGAAATTTTCGACGAACCGTCGATAATATCCAGCCAATCCCAGAAAACTACGAACCTCTGCTACGTTTTTAGGACATTCCCACTTGATTACCGCTTCGATTTTACTGGGATCGACTTGAATACCTTCACCAGAGACTACGTGCCACAGAAATACTACTTGATCTAACCAGAACTCGCATTTTGAAAGTTTCGCATACAATTTCTTTTCCCGTAGGTTTTGGAGTACAATCTTCAAATGTTGCCCGTGCTCCACCTTTGACTTGGAATATATCAATATATCCTCAATAAAGACGATCACGAACTGGTCTAAGTAGGGTCGGAAGACATCATTCATCAATGCCATAAACACTGCAGGGGCATTTGTCAAAGGGCATGACTAGAAATTCATAATGCCCATATCTTGTTCTAAAGGCAGTTTTTGGAATATCTCCATCTGCGATCTTCAATTGATGATATCCTGATCTCAGATCAATTTTTGAAAAGACCTAGAACCTTGCAATTGGTCAAATAGATCATCAATTCGAGGTAACGGGTATTTATTTTCACCGTTACCTTATTCAACTGCCGATAGTCGATGCATAATCTGAGCGTCCCGTCTTTCTTTTTGACGAAAAGAACGGGTGCTCCCCACGGCGATACACTTGGCCGTATATAGCCTTTATCTAATAACTCCTTCAGTTGTACCTTTAACTCATTCAATTCGATTGGAGCCATCCGTATGGTGGAATAGAAATTGGCGCTGTGCCTGGTTGAAGTTCAATAGTGAACTCCGTATCCCGATCGGGAGGTAATCCTGGTAATTCTTCAGGAAAGACATCAGGATATTTACTGACTACTGAAATATCTTCTATTTTCAATCCACTTAACTGCGCATTTATAACATAGGCTATATACCCTTCAGATCCTTCACTAATCATCTTAGAAGCTTCTAAGCTTGATATTAGATGTGCCGTCCGTATGCTCTTTTCTTCCTTAAGTATTATATGGGTTTGATCTATAGGGGTCAATTCAATTCCTTTTCGAAACAATCAAGCTTCGCCCGGTATCTTGACAACCAGTTCATGCCTAATATTACGTCGAAATCCATTAAAGGAATAACGAATAGGGTTGCTCGCATCTCTATCCCTTTACTGACCATTCTGCATTCTAAGTATACTGTATTCACTGTAACTGTTTCGCCCGTTGGAAGTCGAACATATAATTCCTCTTCTAGGGGTTCGGGTTTATCAGGTAATAAAGATGCAAATGTTCGTGATATGAATGAATGTGTGGCGCCTGGATCGAATAAAACATATGCATCAATATCACATATAGATAATTTACCCGTAATCACGTGTGATCCCTCTTTGGCCTCCTCGCGAGTCATGGTGAAAATCTTGGCTTGTGCTGGCGACCTATAGGCTTGGCCTCCTGAGCCTCCTCTTCCAGAACTTGTGCTAAACGATCATCGACCCCTTCCTCTTCCACGATTTGCATAAGTTCCGCTGATTCTTGATTGATCTACTATGGGTTCTATTTGTAATGTTGGGCAATTCCTTGCTAAGTGTCCCCGTTGCCCACATTGAAAACATTCGCCTGTGAGCCATCTACAGACGCCCAGATGGTTCTTCCCACAATGTTCACATGCTGGTATGGTCTGTGAAATTCCTCGTCCGACCGGTCTCATTCCGCCCGTACTGCCTCTTGCGGCACTACTTTGCGTACTCATTGGTCTAGGTGTACTATACGTCTTTTTCGTCTTTCCACTCAACGATTCTTCCCCCGGCCTTCTTTTATACTCTGAAAATTTCTAGATTCGGTCTCTAATCTTTTGGCGCGAATAGCCGCCCGCCCTCAATTTTCCATAGGACTCCATATCTGATGGTGTGATACGATTTCTAATCGTGTAACGAAGTCCAGCTTCAAACCTTCGGCACTTATTTCTTTCAATCGCAACCATATGTGAAGCGTATCGGGATAACTGATTAAATACCACTTCATATTCACTTACGGACCGGTTTCCCTGTTTAAGTTCTAAAATTCCTTCTCTTTCTGATCTCTGTAGACCTCGGGCATATAGGTATCATTAAATTCCCTCAGAAAGTCCTCCCAAGTCAGCACTGGGGGTTGAGCCATACTATCTGGGACAGTCTCCCACCATTCATATGCATGTCCCTGAAGGAGCGAGACTGCACTTCTGGGGTGCATTGCATCATATTAAATACCCTTTCCGTTCTTTTCAACCATGTCTCTGCCTCTGCAGGATCGGTCGTGCCAGTAAAATCAACAGCACCATTTTCCTTAATTTGTCGTATCGTCGTTCTCGGGGAGTTGTCAGGGGGTGTTCAGATTCATACTGTCTAAGTGTATGCGATGAATGGGATTCAGGTACGGCCGTTCTTCCTCCTCCCTCTATAGTTGGTTCATCACGTTCTATAGGTACCGGATCACCTATTGCCCTTTGCCTATATATGCAAGAAAAGTTTAAGGGCAATTCATAACATGTACCTACTATGCAAATATCTACAGAACCTAAAGCCTAGGCTCTGATACCACTAGATGTAGCGCCCCGTTTCCTATTACCTTTTTACGCATCTATAAAATATTCGTATAAATTTTTCGCGATTTCCATAACCATTTCCTTTAACAAAAACGGGTGCGTACATCCGGTCTAGTTCCTTTCACAATAATGTACATATATGTGCCTATCATATGAGTCACAAAACGCAATAGTCTAAATCCGTTTCTATTCTATATGCTAATGATGAACCAGAGGGGAGCAGGAGGAGAGCGTACTTGGCCAACCTTGAATCCATGCTTTATGATTTGCTTTCTACGCAGCCTGCTAATTATCTACAACAACTGTGAAGACACCGATTCAGAGTATGATCGCAACATGTTAATTAATACAAGTAATAATAAAATAAACAGTAATCCATTTCTTTCCATCAATATCGTAACCATGCCATTTCAAATCACATAATCATCATTCATGTAATGGTCATTCATACGATCCGTAGATCACATGCCATTTCTATATGTCCATTTATTTTGATACTCCCGTTATAGACTAACTAGACTGTATTGTACGCCAGTCGACGCCCATGCATGGGACTCTATAACCATGTCGTAATCCCCGATTTGTAGGGATGCCTGTACAGGACTCTATAAGATCCCCCGATTTGTAGGGATATATGCCGTAGCATCCGTATCATACCATCTGTAGTCGTAGCAGTCATAACGGTTTCTCCCTTATTTTATATGTATGCAATGCTATATAAACACCTTATATGACACATTAATCATATAAAAGCACTTCACGGTCACGTAATTCACATCGATCCGTAAATAACATATAAAGCACATATTAGTCAATTAATCCATATAAAGCATGTTAACACATAAGGCACATAAGGTACATGTTGCAAATCATACTCACAAGTTTTGTTTACTTTCCCCGTTCGCTTACTCAGCCTTGTCATTGCCCTTATCCGACTCTTGACCTATATAATTATTTTATCTGGTAAATATAAAATATAAAATTCCTACAATGACATGCGTGCGTGAATGCATGCTTCATTATGCCTGATTGTTCCTATCCGTAGCGTTTGCCTTTTGTTCATTACTTATAATACATTAATTCTTGGCTTAGAAGTTATATTTTTAATCAATGTTGAAACCTGCATTAAAAATGGTAACTATATTATACCGAAAATATCATTGAAAAACCCTAATTCTTATTATATTGAAAACCCTAAAATATTGAAACTTATTAAATTCTAAAAAACGTATCATACCGAAAACCTTATGTGAAAATAACATATATATATATATATATAAGGTTTCTCCAAATTTAGAAAACCCTAATACCTATATATATATATATATATATTTATCACATTAACCAATTTAAACAATCTCGAGACCCTTATTGCGGAAGAAAAATGAAGTCTTTAGTTAACTAATCTCGAAGTCATATCTCGATATCTTATCTGATTGGATTTTCAACATCTCGAATTATCACTCAAAATTCTATCTAAATGACTTTCGAAATCTCGACACTATATTTGAAAGCATAACTCGATACTTTATCTGAAGAAATTTCTAAATCTCGAGGTCTTCTCTTCTAATTGTCGAAATGTAATATATTGCTATGTTAAAGGATTTCGATATCTTAACATAATTTATCTAAAATGAATTTTAGATCTCAACGCCATAACATAACTCGACATCTCATATCGAGATCCCTCCCCTTGAATTTTTTTAAGAACAAGATGAATTCCATCGAAACTTCCTACTGTTCATGTACCGAAATATTTTCATCTAATCGAGATACTTAAAAAAAAAAACTCAAACCTTATGAACCTTTAGCATACTTCACTATCGAACTTATCTCAAGAATTAACCCTATATAAAATCTGAAAACCCTAATTCTTTCAATTACGAAAATTTCTTCAAACCTGATATAAATTGATTTCTTAAGAAGTTGGAAAATTTCTTTGAAGTCTCAAATGCTGTTCGAATCTCAGTCTTCAATATATATCATGCATATAAAATTATACACGTTAACACTTAAATCATGTTAAGTCATAATTAAAGATGCTAAAATAAATTCATACCCTCCTTAGCTTTCTTGTAATCGAGTTCTGGCTTCCTTCTTTTAAACTTCACGAATTCTCCTCAAATGATGTAATTTATCATTTCTTCTCCTTTATCTTAGGTTAACGTGTTATAGTAACCAAATGACATCAATAGTTTTATTAATGTTTATCCTAAGTGTGAGTGACACAGATTATTCTATTTATTAACTAACTTTTCTTCATGACTAAGTTTTTCATATCTATCTCTAAGAATTATTTAATTTGCTATACGTTCCATATCGAGAACCTAAGTTCTCGTGGTCTCCATGTTGAGGAAACCTCGAGTTCTTTGATTGAAGAATTTCGAAGTCTTATTCATAAATCATGACATCTTTGAGGGAAAAATTCGAAGTCTTTATTGAATGGAGCTCGAGATCCTTAAGTAAGAAATTTCGAAATCTTTAAATGAATAGATTCGAAATCCTAAAATTTCGATATTACACTTGAAGTTTTTGAGACTCTTCTTTAACCATAATTTAATATTATTAAAATATTTCTTCCCTACTTATTTAATCATTTTAATTACACACATGAAATTTTCTTTAACCTGAGAAAACCCTAGAAAATTTCATACTTAGAAAATTCTAATTCCATAACATTTACTTCTTCACTACTTATCCTTTTGAGAACCTAGAACTATCATAATTTAAATACCTTATCCTATCTAAATCTCTGTTTTAAAATAACTTATATGAATGCATGAATTTATGTAAATGCATGAAATTATAATATGAGGTTTCAGTTCCTGACAGTATATCCTCAGTTTAGATTTAATTTAGTTTCTATGAGTTGTTTGACAAAACATGATTTGAAGATCACTTTTTTAACTGATTGTGTTGTCCTTCAGGATTCAACACAACAGATGATTGGCAAGGGTAGATTAATACAAGGGATCTATGTGCTGAATTCTGCTGATATTCATTGTAATAAAGTGCTTTCTGTTCATAATAAAGTGTTTGCTGCTAGATCTTTATCGAAGGTTTCACTAGGTGTTTGGCATAAAAGGTTAGGACACCCTTCGTTTAAGAAACTAAGTGTGTTGAAACAGATTCTGAATTGTAATGAGAAAGCTGGTGATAATGTTTGTAAGATTTGCCTTTGGCAAAATAGAAAAGACAGTCATATTTCTTGAATCCAAAGATCTCTTGTTCAGTATTTGATCTTGTGCATGTTGATATTTGGGGACCTTTTAGTATAGAATCACACACCAATCACAAATTCTTTCTCACTTTAGTTGATGACCATTCAAGATTACTTGGATTTTTCTTTTAAAACACAAATCAGAAGCAAGAAATGCTAACATTTTTTTTTTTTCGAATGGTTGAAACACAGTTCAAAGGTAAAATAAAGACTTTCAGAAAGATAATGCAAAGGAATTAAACTTAGCAGACTTCTTTTCCGAAACAGGTACTTTACAACAATTCTTTTGTGTGGAGATACCACAACAAAACTCTATAGTTGAAAGAAAGCATCAACATATCTTGAATGTAGCTCGATATTTACTTTTTCAGTCTTATTTGCCTTTTAGTTATTGGAGTGAATGTGTTCTTACAGCTACTTTCTTACTCAATAGAACACCTCAAAAGTATTACAAAATAAATCAGCCTTTGAAGTACTTTTTAAAAATCGGTTGATTATTCATATTTGAGAGTGTTTGGTTGTCTTTGCTTTGCTTCTACTCTATCATCTAACAGGAATAAGTTTGATCCACGGGCCAAGCCATGTGTGTTTCTAGGCTATCCTAATGGTATGAAAGGATATAAGCTCCTAGATATACACACAAGAGCTGTTTTTGTTTCTAGAAATGTTGTTTTCCATGAGCAGATTTTTCCATTATCAGACAAACTGGAATGTGGTATTAATCCAGTTACAGATCCTTTCTCTGATCTTGTACTTCCAAAGTCAATGGAGGATGGATAGAGACAGACACTTCATACGATGACACTAGACAAGTACCATTCAATAATCAGGTGCACAAGAAACCACGATAGGGATGTGTAGAAAAACTGTATATTATTTCTGTATATTTGCTCTATACAAGACTGTGCTCTTATATCCTATACAATGTGCTAACTATGGTAGGTAATAACTCCATACATAACACTAGCGGCTAAGATCATGGTAATGCGTAATATATGGGATTGATATATATTATTAATGTCTTCAGCAATTAGTCCCACAATCACAGCTCACGCCAACATTCCCCCTCAAGTTGGCGCAAAGATATCTTCGATGCCCAAGTTGTCTAGTGAGCTGTGGAATACCTTGCTTGAACCAGCCTTCGTAAGGATATCGGGCCAATGGTCTTCTGATTTCACAAATGGGAATCGAACTATCTTCGCATCAAGCTTTTCTTTGATGAAATGCCGGTCTACTTCAACATGTTTTGTCCTGTCATGTTGAACTGGATTTTTTGCAATTTCTATAGCGGATTTGTGTCGCAAAACAATTTCATGATTGCTCCAGATGAATAACCAATTTCTCTCAGCAACTCCTTTGACCATAGAAGCTCGCAAAGTCTTTTGCCATGCCACGAAATTCAGCCTCAGCACTAGATAGCGCGACAACCTTCTGCTTTTTACTTCTCCAGCTCACTAAGTGCCTCCAACAAAGGCAAAATACCCAGATGTCGATCGTCTGTCAGTAAGACTTCCAGCCAATCTGCATCGGTATAACCATCAATGTTTAGGTGATTGTGCTTCCTAAACATAAGACCTTCCCTGGAGAGCCTTTTAAGTATCTTAAGATCCGTCTCACAGCTTCCATGTGTTCTTCACTTGGATTATGCATGAACTGACTTACTAAGCTTACGGCGTAGGCAATATCGAGTCGTGTATGAGACAAGTAAATCAACTTTCCAACCAGCGCTGGTACCTTTCTCTATTGACGGTACTTGGCTTGTCGAATCTCTTAGTCTGTGGTTCTCAACTATTGGTGTGTCGACGGGTTTACAGTCAAGCATTCCTGTTTCGCTCAGCAGGTCTAACACGTATTTTCTTTGTGAGAGGAATATCCCTTGATTGCACCGAGCTACTTCAATTCCTAGAAAGTACTTTAATCCCCCAAGATTCTTCATTTCAAACTCGATCGCCAGATGTTCTTGCAGGTGGTGATCTCCTTCGTATCATTTCCTGTAATGATCATATCATCAACGTAAATTATAAGAGCAGTTACTAGCTTCCCTTGATGCTTTAGGAACAGAGTATGGTCTGAGTTGCTTTGTTGAAACCGTACTTCTTCATGGCACAGCTGAACCGTCCGAACCACGCTCTCGGTGATTGTTTCAGACCGTAAAGCGCCTTCTGTAACTTGCACACGACTTTGGTTTGTGAGGCAGCACAAACGAAACCTGGCGGAATTTCCATGTACACTTCTTCTTCAAGTTTTCCGTGAAGGAATGCATTTTTCACGTCAAATTGATGAAGTGGCCAGTCATAATTTGCAGCGATCGAAAGCAATACCCTAACTGTGCTCAGTTTTGCCACTGGGAAAATGTCTCTTGATAGTCGATGCCATACGATTGTGTGTATCCCTTCGCAACAAGTCTCGCCTTATAATCGATCTATTGTTCCATCTATCTTGTGTTTAATAGAGAATACCCATTTACATCCTACTGTTTTCTTCCCGTCGGTAACGACACGAGATTCCATGTATGTTCTTTTGTAGGGCTGCCATTTCTTCATTTATTGCGTGGGTCCATCTAGGATCACATAGAGCTTCTTGGATTGTGTCTGGGACATGTTCTGTAGATAGTTTGTGCACAAAAGTCTGAAGTGGTTTTGATAACTTCCATGCACCGACCTGATTAGCAATAGGATACTTTGTCTTTCCCTCTCTATGGTCAGGTGAATAGCGATTTGGTGGCTTTCCACGGTTGTGCCTAAAAGGTAACGTATAGCCAACCAAATTTTCTTCAGTATCATTAAGCGAGGATTAGGAGAGTGTACCTCAGTACTAATCTCAGGAGAATTGTCGACCGGTAATGAAGATAGAAGGGGCTTGTGGGGGCTGCTCTTGTTCTTGTTCTCTGTCAATTTCCATTTCATTACTTTCTACTTGTCCATCTCCAATGTCAGCATATGTTCTCTCATCATGTCCAAGTTGAGTCTCGGGTGAATGCGTTTCCTCAAGTCTGGTTGTTTCCACGTTGGTGTTGTATTGGAAACATGTCCATTGTTCCCAATTATTGAATTCATTCGATTCATCGATATGCAACTCCTTCTGAAGAGAATCTGGTCCTTGAAAGAAGAAATCATTCTCAAGAAATGTAACATCCATTGTGACATAAAGGCGCTTAGTGGTAGGATCATAACAGCGATAGCCCTTTTTTATGTGATGCGTAACCCAAAAATACGCAGCGAGCTGCACACGGATCAAGTTTTGTCTCTGATTTTTGAAGATGGACATAGGCTACACATCCGAATATTTTTGGTGGAAGCATAAGAACAGAAGGTATAGTAACATGATGAGCGAGAACCTGTAATGGCGTTTCAAAGTTCAACACTCTAGATGGCATCCGATTTAGCACATAGACTGCGAAAGCAACTGCATCTGCCCAATATTGTCGAGGTGCGTGTGCTGCTGTTAGAATGGCCCTAGTTGTTTCCAGAATATGCCTGTTTTTCCTCTCCGCGACACCGTTTTGTTGCGGAGTTTGAGGGCACGTTGTTTGATGGTACAACCCGTTGGTGAGGAAATACTCTTGTAATTCTTTATTAACATACTCTCCACGTTGTCTGAACGAAGGACCTGAAGTTTAGCGGAGAACTGAGTCTTGATCATAGCATGAAAAGAGCGAAAACTTCCAGCCAACTCATCTTTGTTTTCATCAAATACAGCAAGTCATCCGTGGGCAATCGTCTACGAAAATCACAAACCATCTTATGTCCAAAGAATTAGAGACGGGAGCTGGCCCCCAAACATCAGAGTGGACCAATGCAAATGGTGTTTCATATCTTTTCTTCTTTGCGGATAAGAGACTCGATGACGTTTAGCCAAAATGCAAGTTTTACATTTGAACATAGAATCATCCAAGTTTGAGAACAAGTCTGGAAACAAACATCTTAAATAGGAAAATGATGGGTGCCCTAATCGTTGATGCCACAACCAAACTTCTTGTTCTTTTTTATCATTTGTTCCAACATTGTTTGCACGACCAACACTGACGTCATCCATGTAGTATAACCCTTCTCTTTTAGTACCACGTCCAATAATTTCCTTCGTGAGAATATCCTGAAATAAGCAGAACTTCGGATAGATTAGCGCACAACAATTTAGTTCTTCAGTAGCTTGTCCCACTGATAACAGTTTATTTGAAAGTGATGGAACAAGTAGAGTATTTGATAGAGAAAGAGAGGGTCCTAGTAACACTTTTCCAGCCCCTGTAACTGGATTTTTTCCACCATTTGCATTAGTGATACATGATCGTCTTGGTTGAGTCTTTTCTGAAAAATCTCGTGAGTCAAATGTCATATGATCAGTTGCCCCAGAATCAACTACCCAGCCATTGTTACCTGATTCACTTGAGCCGAAGAGCAGTTTGCTACAGCGGCGAAGATTCTTCTCGAGGTATGAGAGAAAGATGAGGTTCAGTGTGCGAATGAGCTTGCTCGGCATTGGCAAATGACACACGCCCTCCGTCACGTTTTTTCTTCGCCTTGAGTTCCTGCCACCAATCCGGATAGCCATGTAATTTGAAACATGTTCTTTAGTGTGCTTCATGTTCACACAATGTGAACAACCTCCCCCGACTTGTATTCTTCCCTTCGGGAAGCAGCCTGTTTTTCATATTTTCATCATTTATTTCATCTATATGGAAGAAAGTCTGAGGTTGTGGTTTCTGTCCCCTTGATATCATAGCCATACTTGCTATGTCATCTCTTTCGCTAACTCACCATTTGTCTCAGATCTTCCCTGCGGACATGAGCATATGCTTTGTTCGACTGTCGGAAAAGGTTGAAGTTGAAGCACATCAGCCCTAACCTTGTCTAAGCGATCATCAAGTCCATCCAAAAAAATATAGACTCTATCTTCTTGTATCATAGAATTATACTTTTGGATGTCTGTTTCACATCTCATGGGATTCGGCCGCCGAAAATCGATCTCTCTCCAAAGACCTTGAAGAGCGTTATAGTACGTCTCGATAGACCCTCCATTCTGTCTGAGTTTAGTCACCTTCCTCTTTAGATCATAGACTTGTGAGGTATCTGTGCCGTCAAAATATGTCATGGCAATAGCATCCCATACTGCCTTTGCTGTTGGAAATCTAATGTAGTTTCCAATCAGTTTCGAGTCGAGGGAGTTGATTAGCCACCCTTTCACCACAGCGTTTTCTGTTCTCCATTTCCTGAAAATCGGATCTGTCTCTGCTGGCTGCAAAATTTCTCCGTTATGTGTCCCGATTTATCTTTTCCCGAGATATACATCTCCATGACTTGGGACCATAATCCATAATTCGTTCCATCTAATTTGATGTTGATTGGTGCAGCAGGTTCATGAATTGCTGTCGTCGGTGCATGATTCAGCATCTGTGATATTCTTGATGTTAAGTCATCAAGAAGTGAAGCATCGATGTGAGAGTTTCCTGTCGGGGTTGTCTGATCTTCCATTTTCAAGAAAGAGAAAGAAAATAGGTAATTCTGTTAATGTTTCTCAGAAACATGGACACAGGTCTTGATCGTGTGGCTCTGATACCATGTAGAAAAACTGTATGTTATTTCTGTATATTTGCTCTATACAAGACTGTGCTCTTATATCCTATACAATGTGCTAACTATGGTAGGTAATAACTCCATACATAACACTAGCGGCTAAGATCATGGTAATGCGTAATATATGGGATTGATATATATTATTAATGTCTTCAGCAATTAGTCCCACAATCACAGCTCACGCCAACAGATGTTGGGATGGGCAGCAAAGTCAGAACATAACATCAGTGATACGCATCAGCTGGTTCGAAGATCTTGCAGGCAAAGAAGAGCGCCATCCTACTTGCAGGAATTTCATTGCAATAGTTCCAACACAATTGCGGCATCATATCCTTTATTTGAATGTCTCATATGATAATTTATCTCCTCACTATAAAATTTATGTAATTTGTTCTTCAGCTGCTGAAGAGCCAAAGTTTTATCATCAAGCAATTGTGAGTAAACATTGGAGAGAAGCAATGGCTGAGGAGTTAAAGGCAATGGACATCAATGAGACTTGGGATGTGGTTCCTCTACCACCAAATAAAAGATCTATCGGCTGCCGTTGGGTCTACAAAATCAAACACAACTCAAATGGCGACATTGAAAGGTATAAGGCTCGGTTGGTAGCAAAGGGCTACAACCAGAGGGAAGGTATCGATTACATTGAAACTTTTTCTCCCGTAGTTAAGTCTGAACTTCAAGATCATACTTTCTTTAGCTGCATCGAATAAATGGCATCTTTTTCAGCTTGATATAAACAATGCATTCTTAATGGGGAGAAGGAGTATACATGGACTTGCCCTTAGGATACTCTTTACCCAGTCATATTAAATCAGATAATAACTTGGTGTGTCGTCTAAAAAAATCCATATATGGCCTTAAGCAAGCAAGTAGACAATGGAATTCAAAATTTTTCAAGCATTGTGACTTTTGGTTTTAGGCAAAGTCAATCTGATCATTCACTTTTGTCAAGGGAGAAGCTTTAGATCTTATCATTCTTCGTGTTTATGTTGATGACGTTATAATGGTAGGTCCTAATACGAAAATTATTCATGAAACTAAGCTGCATTTACAAAAGCTGTTCAAGTTAAAAGATTTGGGAAGATTAAAATTCTTTCTTGGTATAGAGATTGCACAATCCTCTGCAGGATTACATCTTTCGAGAGGTTGTATGCTCTGAAATTATTGGAAGATACCGTTATCTTGCTGCAAAAACCAGTGTCCACGCCAATGGAACCAAAACTACAACTTCTAAGGACAGAAGGGGAAGCATTATCTGATCCAACTCAGTACCGAAGTATCATTGGTACATCGTTATACTTAAGTTTCACTCGTCCGAATATTACTTTTGCAGTTAACAAGCTGAGTCAGTATGTTTCTGATCCAAGAAAGCCTCACTTAGTTGTTGTTCACCATCTACTTCGATACATCAAGGGCACTTCAGAGCAGGGGCTGTTCTTTTCAAGCTCGTCTGATTCGAGGATCAAGGTATTTTCAGACTCTGATTGGGCGTCATGTGCGGATACTAGGAAATCAGTGACGGGTTTCTGTACATTTCTTGTTGATTCTCTCATTACTTGGAAATCAAAGAAACAAACCACCGTCTCTAAGTCATCCACGGAGGCAGAATATCGAGCATTAAGCGCCTTAACAAGTGAGGTCTTGTGGATTGGGCAACTTCTTACAGAAATTGGATTGAATCAAGAACATGTACCTCTGTTGTTCTGTGATAACCAATCAGCTATCAAGCTAGCCTCTAATCCAAAGTTTCATGAACGGAGTAAACATATCGAGATCGATTGCCACTTCATCCGACATCACTTAATTCAAGGATCAATTAAAGTGCTTCCAGTTCGAACTACTCTTCAACTTGCAGACATGTTTACTAAAGCTTTGCCAGTCACATCACTTCACAATATTATGTCCAAGATGTCTCTTCTCAATCTATACAGTCCATCTTGCGAGGGGCTATTAGAAACTATTGCCTCACAACAACTGAAGAAGAAGCCACAAGAGTATAATTCTGAAATGTAAACGTTGATTGATTCACTAGAGCTAGCATGAGGGCATTTTAGTCTATTCTATGGTTATTCAGTACAAGTTGATTGTATATATAAGTGTAGGGTCAAGCAAATGTAATTTAACTCTCTAATCTTCAATAAAAAAATCTCTCCAGACTTTCTCTTCGAGATTCAGAATTGCTCACAGTTGTTCACAAGAAACTATTTCTTAGTTTCGCAATATCCAAAAAACATAGAAAGAGATGCCAGTAATTCACCAAGAGTTTTGCTGAGTTGTGAAATTAATAAAATTTATCACATTATTCTCAAGAGAATTCCTATTGTCATGCACGTTGTTACCCTCGGTTTTTACCGATCCCGTGGCAAAATAACCAATCGGTCACAACTAACTTAAAACCACCCCGCGTAAAGAATGATTCCTGCGTTCAGTATGGGCTCGGGCCCATTAGGATAGCCATGAAAGTGGGCCCCGAGCCCATTAACATAGCTCTAGAATGAAGCATCCCAGAATCACTCCAAGATTCCTTGAAAAGGAAGCCCCGGGCAGTGCCGGAATGCCATCGATCAGTTACCACGAGGAGGTGTATTCCCGAGGCGCCCCCTGAGTGAGCTCCCACAGACAGGGATAGCTGCCCTTCCCAGGGCGGCCTGAAGACCACTCGGGCTTCATTCCCGAGAGACACCCTAGATAAGCACATAGGAGAAGAAACACGATCTCTTCGGGGACGATCCCTGATGCCGGGTATAGACACCCTGCCCGAGGAACAGGGCCTCACGACAGGAAACCACCACGATCCCATCACGCTGCCACCAACAGAACGTGTGAGACAAACCACTGAGGACCGAGCGAGCCAGAGGAATGAGGGATCGTGGGAAGATGGGAACCGAAGGCGGGCTCGAGCCCGGGAAATGCGGAACGTGGGGTCAAGCCGTCGCAAACTGCCGAGATAAGGTATGTTTATAGGAAGTTATAAATACGGTGAGACACCCTAGGGTGCGCCAGTCATCGACACCGTTTTTTCTAGCACTTAACCATTTTTTCAGAACTATCCTCACCTTTACATCATTCTCGCATGACATTCTTACTAATTTACACCTGAAATACGGAAACTACCCTCTTGACTAAGGCAAGAGGGAAAATGACCCCCCACGTTAATCCTGTTTCCATACCTTTTCAAACAGAATTCGAAGCGAAGTAAAAGCGGGAAGAAGCTCGTTAGTCAATTCGCGCGGTAGGTCATTTTTCGACGGCATCACACGCCAAATTGTTCATAAGGAGAATTCCTATTATAAAAATATAGATTAAGAATAAAACAACATGACGGTTATTTTACTACGTCTCACTGAGCATCTCCAACCGATAAACTCAATCGCAAACTCAAACCCATTTTCAAATGCAAAATGTGTAATTATTCTCCAACTGATAAACTTACTTTCAAACTGAAAGGATTATTTTTGAAATATTACTTGTAGACCAACTTTTATAATTTTTGAATAACATATTTTATAACTTCACAAAAAAAAAATTTTAATAACATATTAAACTAAATATAAAAAAATATTGTTGGCAATTTTATAATTCTAAAAAGTTATATATTTTAATTTATATTTATTTTTTATAAGGATACTTTAGTTATTTAAACAAATAAAGGACATTAAATGAAATTACTAAATATAGAATGCATATTATGCGTTCAGTCGCATCTATGCGTTTAGCGGGGGGGGAGAAAGTGCAAAATCCATTTGGGATTGATTTTTGGATTTGGTTTGAGTGATATTAGGATATTATTTGGGTTTTGCCGTTCGAGAATGTCTCACTTAGTAAACTTCCAAGTTAATTAGGGTTTTGTAGCCGCAAGGCTTTATAGAACTACACTTTAGTTCACACGCCATCTTTTCCCCTTTCTCGTTAGCTCACCTTCGTTCACCGATGCCCTCCATCGTCTCTCTCTATAGAGAGGTCATCTCCTTCCCTGAAACAACTCTTCTCCTTTCTCTACACTCAACAGACTAAAATCTATTGGCGATGAATCCTTTCTTGAGACCTTCAGCGCCAGGTTCAGAGAAGTACGTACTCATCAGTTTCTGTTTTTGCATGTCTATCTTTATGTAATCGTATGAATTCTGATCATATCACTGAAATCAAATGCCCCCCTTTCATTTTCTTGGTACGTCTTTTCCCTTTGCTCAATCACTGCATTATTTCTTCTGTAAATTGTAAAATGTGCCCTTTTTTTGTACGTACCAATCAGTTAACAGCAGTCCCTTTCTTGTTTATTGCACGTCTTTCTGTAATCGTATGAAATTGTATCACTAAAAATCAAATCTTCCCCTTCCATTAATTTTCTGGGTCTTTTCCGTCTGATCATCATCAATCACTGCACATTATATTCTTCAAGAAAAATATGCCCTTTTTTTCATTTTCTTGATTCAATTAACAATGCCATTTATTCTTCCTTCTCTCCAAAAGCCCACCTTCCCCGCGCAACTTCATCTGCTTCAGCAAGACTTTGGGAACCAACGACATGGGCCAATTCTTAAAGATCGAGGCCACCGAGGCCATGAGCTTTGTCGCTAACCCAAGCGCAATCGGAAAGTACCCAGCAAACGCTACCTACTCGGAGAACATAGGCGGCCCAGTTAGGGTTTTCGACGATCTGAACAACGCCTACACCATGCAGTTAGCAGTCGACTGCTGCTACTACTCGGACCCAATTTTCTACCTCAAAGGCGAATGGTATAAGTTCGTTCTTTCCCGCGAGGCTAAACCTGGGATGGTTGTTTCTTTTTACATGTACCCCAACGAGACTTTTGGTCGCTACTACGTTGTCAACTTTTCGTCGCCTTGGCTGGATTCTATCCCTGAAGAGGACGACGAACTTGGAGCAAAAGCTGAGAAACGAAGGGTAGACGACGTCGATGGTGGTTCTTCTGGCGCCTCGGATGGTGGTAGTAAGAAGCTGAGGTTGTAGAGATTTGAGATTGGTGCTAACGTGATGTGAAGATTTCATATGTTTTCTTTTACGGTTCCTTAGTTTTATTAGGTTCTTGAAAGAATTTTATTACTCCACCTGTTGGGCTATTCAGATTTCCTGAAACTGCTGTGGTAGATGGGCTTTTTCTGGTCCGAATTTCGAACGAATCGGGTCGACCCGTGGGGAATTTGGACACATTTCGAATAGACGTTTGCTTGTTCTTACTTGTAGTAGTAGACGTAGACACTCATCATATTGGTTGGTGCAATAAAAGGCCAACAACGTCACAATAAAGAAGATAAGCAGCACAACATATGTAAGAGCATTTAATTGCGATGAAAGGCTATTTTCAAGGGCGATGGCTGACGTTTTTCACGGCTATCAGATTGATCTGTGGACATGTGTCACTAAATGCCGACCAATTTGGAAAAAAACTGTTGATATCATTGGACTCATATACGTCAATACATGCATAAATATTGAAACTAAAAGACAAGGAAAAATTGCCCCAGAAAAACAGGAAAAAAATCAATGTGGATTTCAGTGTTTTCCAACCTCCAGCTTCCAAGTGTCACCCTTTAAAGGAAATTGCTGGAAAGAAAAAGAAAGAGAAGCTAAAAGACTAAACAAGTCACACCATCTTCTTGATATGGACGCATCTTCTCTGACTTGATTTGCGTAGTCTTTGAGCATCTTTTCACGATTCCCATTTATTTTAAAATAATGATTCCCCATTTTCTTTACTCAGATGGATCATCATTAATCTCCCCCATCTCAACTCTTTCTTGATTCAAAAGATCCCCTAAAGTTGGCTCCTTTTTTTCTTTATCCACTTGATTATGGCCGATGGTCATCATGTACAAATAGAAGTGGAGAAGGAAGAAGTAGACAAAAACACCCCTCTACTGATCAACAACAACCAACAAACAACAACCCTAGAATCATCGAACAAAGAAACAAATTTGGACAAAACCCTTCAAAGATTGGACCTTTTCCTATCTTTGCTGGGATACAAGCAATCTTCGCTGCCCAGAATCTTACTCTCTTGGTCCCTCTTCTCTCTCATCGGCGTCGTCTTGCCCATCGCCACGCTCGAGCTCTTCACCTGCCCAGGCTGCGTCAGAGGCCAAATCAAGAACTTCGAGCTCGGAATCGTGGTTTCTCAGGCGAGCCTCGCCGCCGCCTCTTTGGTCTGCATCTCCCACAATCTGAGAAAGTACGGCATCAGAAAGTTCCTCTTCGTCGATCGCTACAGCGGCCACGTCGAGCGATTCAGCGACCAATACGTTCAGAAGATCTCAGTGAGTAAACAGATCCTCTGTTTTTTTCCCGCTTGTGAAATCTTTTTCAAATCGGCCCTTATTTTTCCAGGAATCCAAGCGACTGCTGCTCATATGGGTCGTCCCATGTTGCCTCCTTAAGACCGCCGGCGAAGTCGTACGGCTCAGCTACGGCCCCACCGAGACATGGTGGCGGTCAACGGTGGTGCTGACCGCCTCTGTTTTCTCATGGGCATACGTGACAACTGTATTCCTCTCCGCCTGCATTCTGTTCCACGTAGTCTGCAGCTTGCAGGTCATACACTTCGACGATTACGGTAAACTCCTCGAAAGAGAGCCCGACGTTTTAGCCCTTTTGCAAGAACACGCAAGGCTAAGATACTACCTTTCGAAGATCAGCCATAGGTTCAGAATTTACCTCTTATTACAGTACCTCATAGTCACCATTTGCCAGTTCACAACCCTGTTTCAGACAACAGAGTATAATGGGATGGACACCTTCATCAACGGTGGAGATTTCGCCGTAAGATTTACGACCCAACTTTCGTCTCTTAGGCGTAAAGATTATGACTTTGTGTTTGTTCTGTTTTCGTGTTAGGTGTCTTCGATAGTTCAAGTCGTGGGGATAATCCTTTGCTTGAATGCTGCTGCTAAAATATCGCATAGAGCGCAGGGAATTGGGGCGCTGGCGAATAAATGGCACGCTTTGATGACTTGCAGCGCTTCTGATTCGTCGAGGCTTTTTAGGTCGAATACGAACGGAAGCTTCTTCGAAGGGGGCGATAATTTGGGCGGCGGAGATTACTCAGAGAGCGATTTGGAGTCGCTCGATTTCACGACGGCGCCGACGAATTCTCAGCTCGCTTCTTACATGTCTTCTTACCACAAGCGGCTCGCGTTGGGTAATTAATCATTTCCACATCTTTCCGCACGTTTCGAAGGATTTTTGAGTGTCGGGCGGTACCGAGAAGCCAAATTGGCTGTAGAGGGAGTATTTTCGCAAGCTTGTTATATGGCATGTTTAGGTTGCTTTATCTTCTATGATATGAGATTGGGTTTAGTTCCTATGTTTTTTTTTTAAACTTATTTCACAAGATTTAGAGTGTTAGGCAGTACTGAGAAGCCAATTGACAGTAGATGGAGTAGTTTCACAAGCTTGTTATATGGCGTGTTTCTGTTGCTTTATCTGTATGATTTGAGATTGGATTTAGTTCCTATGTTTTTCACTTATTTCGCAAGTTTTGAGTGTTAGGCAGTATTGCGAAGCCAATTGGCGGTAGAGGGAGTAGCTCACAAGCTTATTATATGGCATGCTTCAGTTGCTTTATCTTATATGATGTGATATTGATTTAGTTCCTATGCTTTTCGCTTATTTCGAAAGATTGAAATTTAGGCAATAACGGAAAGTCAATTGGCAATAGAGGGAGTAGCTCACAAGCTTTTATATGACATGTTTCAGTTGCTTTATCTTATATGTGAGACATTGGGTTTAGTTCCCGTATTTTTCACTTATTTCGAAAGACTTGAAAATTCGGCAGTATCAGAAGCCAATTGACAATAGAGAGAGTAGCCCATGAGATTAGTATATGGCATCTATCTCTCAGTTGTATTATCATGTGAGATTGGGCTTAGTTCCTACCTATTTCCAAAGATTTCAACCTTTAGGCAATATCAGAAGACAATTGACAATAGAGAGATTAGCACACAAGCTTATTACGTATATATAAAATGTTTCAGTTGCTTTATCTATCCGATGTGGGATTGAGTTTGATACAGTTTAACAGTTTTCTTACCCCATTTTTTTTTTGCTATAAAGTGATGTATCTGCAGTCGAACCCTGGGGGAATTACGATATTCGGATGGACGGTGGATAGAGGTTTGATCAACACGATATTCTTCATCGAACTTTCGTTGGTTACGTTCGTTCTCGGCAAGACGATAGTCGTCACGTCTGAGTAAAGGGCGAGCGCAATGCGGCATATAAGTGCGTATTTTTTTGTGTAAAGCATCCGCCGACGGGTTTCTTTCGTCGGCGATTTCGTTTTTTTTTTTTTTGGGCTTCTTTATTACCATTTTTTGTTCCATGCCGAGGTGTAAGTAAGGTAAAAGCCATGTTTAGTAAGGAAACGCATCATCGTCTGTGCATATATGTATACCAGAATAATCTAAAGCGTACATTTAGCAAGGCAAAATTTATATATTCAGATAACAAAAACAATAGGATAAGCGTACATTACTGAGCGTCCACAAATTACATCCATTTAGATCGATTGGTTGGTAATTATCGCCCGTACGTTTTTTTACAAGACAACCTTTGGCAAACGAAGCCATTGTGTTAGAAAGTTCAATCATAAACAGAAAGCTCTCTTCTTCCATAGAAACACCTTGGAGAGAATCTAAGGGAGAAGAGATCGAAAATATAGTCCAATGGAAGTATTCAAATCGAACGATGGGCTTTCGTGGGCCGACCAGTGGGACCCAGAGCCCATTCCGTCCGAGACCGCGGACGACCCGAAGAAGAAAACAGGTCGGGGAAGAATACGTTGGGTAAGAAGATCATGACCTCAAGTGGATCAAGGTCTTTACCACCAAGAAATCTCACAGTAATAATACAACGGAGAGAATGTAATAATATTCGTGCTTATTATCTGTTGTTTTCTTTTCGTTCCATCTGTGTGTTGTAGGTGTGATGAAGATGATCATAGATGTTCATTGCTTTGATATTTTTGGGAAGTAATATATAAGAGCGATGCCAATCATGTACATGTTCTCGTTTGCTACTGTTTTGTTCTTGTAACCAGAAATACTCGGAACTAGGAAGAATGCATACGAGTCGAGCACGAGTCAAATTTGGCTCCTCGAGCTCAAAGCTCGGAAAATAAAATTAAAAAAAGAAAAAAATAGTGCAAAACGTATGCATGCACTTTGGAGCAGCTACGTTAAGCTCGAGATCGAGTTCGAGAATCGAGAGCTTCAAGATTGATGGCTTATGGGCTTTGGGCGAAAGTCATAGGATCAAATTTTCTGGCTACTGAATGATGCCTTGAGTGAGCCTGTCAATACATATTATATAATGAATAGTTTTAATCATAAGAACATGTGGTATCATACACATGTTTTACAGTTGATGAGATTATAAGAACTTGCACAAGTCCCCCATGCAAGAAGTTTACATATCATGGCACAAGTTACAGCAAACAGCAATATTTATTGGTACAAAGTAACACACAATTAGTTGCCAAATACGATACAACAGATAAATCTCACACAACACACAAAATGAGATGAGTCTGATCAAATGATAAAATGCTGCTAAAAAGCCCAGGCAGAAAGCTTGTAATGAAAACTGCTCCAACCACAACAACATTCTTCAGCTATCCGCTCGACAATGTTCGACCACACAAAACGCTCCAAACACCATTGAAAGTAAACCCTCAACAACCTTTTCACCCCCTCACAGCAGAGGACTTTTTTCCAAATTTTCCCATTTTTTTTTCCTTTTCACGTTTTTCATTTTTTTTTTCATTTTTCCACAATCCACAAAACGCCGGCCCTCCGTGGAAATGGAGCCTAGCAAATCTAATGGGGTCGAAGACGAACGGCAGCCCATATCACCAGTGCTAGTAATAATCGCCGATCATCAGTTAAAACCTGCTACTCCTCGACGCTAACCTGCTGCCCTTGAGGCTCCACGTCCTGCCCGGGAAATCTGACCGGCGACGGCCTATAGCAATCCGAGCAAAGAACGTCCAAGCAGAAAGTCTCCTCAAAAACCCTCTCGTCGATGCACGTCCCACACTTATCGCACCTCGGTATGCACATCTTGCAAGCCCTGCAGGCCCGGGCCGGGCCCTTGGCCCGACACCCCTCGGCCGGGCAGTCGTAGACCAACCTTACCTTGTCGCACCTCGGGCACTCCTCGACGTCTACAGGGCGGTCCTCGTCTTCGAAGGTTAGGTATACGCTCTCCCACCGATGGTAGTGAGGCCTTCGTTCGCTTTGGGGATTTGTCTTTCCATTGCTGGCCAAGAACGACTTTAGATCCTCGAGTTGCTGGGATTTCACGACGTTCAGCCCGGCGATTCTGACGAGGTTTATGCCCGCGACGCCTTCTTGGAGTTGTGGGCTCGAACGACGTCGAGGATTCCTTCGACGCTGAGGCGTGTACATCCAGGAACGCATAGCTGCGAAGAAGAATCATGGGTAGAATGAGTTGTTGATGATGTTAGAATGAAATGAACTGTTATGGTAAAAAAGATTTAGAAAGAAGTATGGATAAGATAGTTCATGGATAGATGTGCTCTAAAGCTCTAAAAATTAGTTAAGGTGAGCACAAGGTAGCTGTTACCACAGAATTACATATAGAGCAACTGAGATTGGATTCAATTTCAACTACAGGTCACTTTTAGAGTCACCAGCGTACTTCAAGCAAATCTGCATAAAAAGGTCAGAAAAATTAAGATACCAACCTTTGTTATCGTGGGTTAGCTTCCAAAACGCGCCTCAAGCCATCAACGGTGACTCTGAGGCACTCCACCAAGCTCAGGCACTGAAGATCGCCTTGAGCCCTGCTAGCCAATTGCACAAGAAAATCGTCTGTGATCTTCTCATTGAGGGGTTGATCGATGTGGATACTACACCACAGCAATGCGTCGCCTCGAACTCTTTCATAAAAAGATTTGCAGACTTTTTCCATCGACAGACGATCCTTCAATCCTAGATATTTGAGAGAAAAAACCAAACCTTCATGGGGCTCTGTTTGAAAATCAGTAGAACAGCTACTAATTTCATTGCTTGATCCCACTATATCACAAGGATTGCATGATTGTGTTAAGTTAAAGTCACGGTGGTCGAATGCACCCTCCATGGCCCTCTCCATCCTACTCGGGGCATTCAAATTTTCAGCAGACTGAGAATTGTTGGTGAGACGATGGGATTCAAACTCCTCATTTACATGATAACTTGGGAATGAATTCGTACCATTATCCAGTTCTCCAATTCGCAATTGCGCCTCAGCAGCACGGCTACTAATTCTATTGCTTGATCCCATGATATCTCCAACATTGGATGCTTGTCTCGACTTAAAGACATGGCGGTGCAGTGAACCAGAATTATCTTGGTTGGCCCCATTAACACTGTTCTTAAAATAGCGTTCATAATCACTGCAAAGATCCTCAAACAATCCCGATATGGTTGTCACAGTAGTCTTTATATTATCCATCTCAAATGGATCCTCTGGCAAAAGCTCTGCAATATCGTTCGAAATCGAATCAGGCGATCCGTAACCTTCAACAATACCCGGCCTACCATAAGCTTCCCAAAAGTTCTCAGGGATACCCTCAAGGAAATACCCATTCACATTCATGGGTGACACCAATTGTCCTCAGACACGTGAGGTAGATATGAGGGGAAATGCGAATAATTCAAAGCCATCTCAATATTTCTACAAAATCTAGATCCTTGTAGCTGTCTCTTCTATGATCGATCTCTTTGTATTCTTTCCTCTAGATCACAATCAGGAAACGCAGAAGAAAAACCAGTTTTTTTTTTCTATCTAGTATTGTTTTCTTTTATCTCCCAAACCTTAGGCAGACTAACCTACAAAAATTTCCTCTAAAAGACTCATACCTCGATTTCCATGACGCTCCAAAAACTTCACTGAAATTTAATGTTTTTTCTTTTCCAGAAAGGAATATAGAAAACAAAACGACAAATAATCTCCTCACGTCGAAGAAAAGAACAAAAGAATAATGGGAAGCTAATCAACAAGGAAAAAATAAGACGAAGGGAAAGAAACCAAACCAAAGGGTGGTTCAAAAGAAAGACTAGTATCTACGGATTCAATCCGCATTCAAAATCCCAAATCAGCCCAGAACCAAAAATCAAAATTATCAGACCCAAAATCAGAAGATGAAAAACCTGATCCTCCTTCAAAATCCAACCCTAAGTTCAACTTCTTATCACGCCACCATTAATCGATCTAGATTAAGAGAGAGATATCGAGCGCTTGACCCGCACAATCAACGTCTTGTAGAACGGGAAGATCGATAACGCGCTTAAAAGACACACAGACTTTATCTGAAATTGTGAATACAGATTAGGTATTGCTGTTAATAAGGCGAAAATTGACACGTGTGAGCGAATTAGGGTGAAATATATTGAAGGCCTTCGTTTTCCCTCGTGTTTCGAGGGGATAGGCTTCACTTTAGGGCCAAAACATAAAAAGAACGAAAAGGTCTTCTTACCTACCTTCTAGATATTAAAGAAATATGGGGAAAAAAATAAATATAAAAATTGTATACCAATCAAATTAGTATATACAAATCAATTTAATTTGTTAACATCCATCAAAATTATGGATTATATTTCAATAAGTTAAAGGGGATTCAACACTTGTAGATGAATAAAAAAAATAGTCCCCTGTCAGATTAATCCTTTATGTAGGTATCAGTTGAAACATTTTTTACTGATAGGTACCTAACTGACGAAAATACCCTTATAAAAAGTTATTTATTACAACTTTACCTAGTTTCTTATAAAATGGATTAAAAGTAAAAAAAACAGAAAATACACACCATCGAGCAAACACACAACCTCCACAACATTCTTCCCCAAAAATCTGTCTGTGCTTCCTGAATCAAGAAAGAAGCTACTCTCGTCGCAACTGGCCATCACCACCGTTCTAACGCCGCTCGAACTCGTCGCAGTTGTTCACCGAGAAGGAAGTTAAGTAAGTTCGGTTTTTAAAAAAAAATGTGCATTGTTGTTGAATCATTCGGTGCGTGTTTGTTATAGGTTGGGATAGATGTTTCGGTTAATGTTCGTAACGATTTGTGCGTGCTTTTTCGAATAGATCGATTTGTTGTATTTGGATTTTTTCAAATGATTTAATTTATTGTAGCCGATTTGGATTTTCCGAGTTGCATTTTTTTTAATAGTTCAATTTACTGTGGTCGATTTGAGTTTTTCCGAATGGATCGATTTGTTGTGATCAATTTGGGTTTTTTCGAATGGGTCAATTAGTTTTGGTACTACATGATAATTTGATGTTGCGTGTGAAATCTGTGGAGAATCAATAGGCATGTATCTAGTACCATTGCTGTTATTCCTTGAGTTTTTATGGTGGTTTACCTTCATCACGACTTCTGATATGTGGTTGAGATGATCTAACATTTGTCCGTCTGTGTTTTATAAGGATTGGTCAATTGATTTGTGGATATTGTTAGGTTTCGAATTTGGTACTCATTATGTTGATTATTTGGTACTACATGATAAATTCATTGGTACCATCTGTTTGGGCAAATTGGTAAGCCGTGTGTGAATAGAATGGTACTGCTTCTTCATTACTCGCTAATAGTTTCGTTTTTTTTTTTGCAGAAATAGCACAAAATGCACCGCGGAGCACATATGATCTTTCTTCCAGGTGTCATCCTTCTCTTTGGATCTACTATAAGTGTGTGAATAAAATAGTATTTTTAACAGTTTTACTTTCTTGCAGAAATGCCCACGCGTAACAGATCTGATCGTGCTTCTATGGTTGCTCGCATTTTACGTGACGAGCACAGTTGTATGCTTGATCTGTTTGGTTAAGTTACTTGAATATGTTGTGACTGTTTGGAGACTTTGTTCATGTAGGTTAACTTCTTTTGAGTTGGGGATGAGACCGTTTTGAGACTGTTTGGAGTTTGTACATGACTCAGTGATATTCGTTTGTTGTGTTGTTCTGTAAATCTATCCGTATATTATGCAGTACCATAGGTTTTTATATTGCCGTACCTTTTCTTTTACATACAGAGTACCATAATATGCAGCTTAACCGTACCACTATGTACAAATATACCATACCAAAACAGAAGATATGAAGAACCTTGTGTTGTATATTATCGTACCACCTTTTACACGGATAACCAAAATGTGCAACTTAATCGTACCATTATGTAAATATATGGCATATCATACACAGAAGATATGAAGTACCTTGTCTTTGATATTACCGTACCAGAACTTTTACATACAGAGTACCTTAATATGCAGGTTAACAGTAAGGTACCTTATCTTGTACTTTAAGGTACCTTATCATTTACATATACCGTACCATAATCTGCAGCTTCACCGTATCACTATGTACACATATAAAGTACCTAATATGCATGTATACCGTACCATGTGTTGCACAATCGAAATAAATCGATTCCTAAGCGAGTCGCGTTGTTCTGCGTGATTTTGACAATACCTAACAATAATAAAATGACTAAAAAATAAATAAAATTTCGCACATGTAGGACTCACCCAATTTAAGATCAAATAGATCATATTAAGTTGTAAGATGTTCTTGCTTCTATCCTTATATTATAATGAATGTTGGAGTTGGAAGGTTTAGTTCATGCTTGTAAGGCCTAATGCACCTATTGATCTGAAACGTAACTAATACTCTATATTAGTGTTTTAAGGTGGTTCCAGATGAAAAATTAATTCGTACAAACTCGAAAATACAACCCTAGTATACCGTACCACATATTTAAGGGACGACGTATTACATTGCTTTATTGGAGTATCTATTTTTTGTTTGAAGTGTGGACACGGTTGTAGTACCCAAAATTACATAAGGCATCAATTTTACTAAAGCCAATGACATGTCAGATGAGCTGTCTTATTTGACTTAATACCTCGTATTTCAGAAGAGCTGTCCACTCATGATAGAAAACGTCATAAGTATGTCCATTCATGACACAAAACGTCAGAAATTGTCTCTTTCTTTTTCCACATCAACATCTTTTGAAATGCTTTATTTCTGATGAAATTACCCAAGTCTTAAATGGAACTTACTTTAATTTATACGGTACCTATTTCTGGAACTATACAATACCCTCCGTGGCATGTTTACTGTACCTTATTCGCCTACATTATAGTACCATTTGTGCATATATTACGGTACCAAACTGGCATATATTACAGTACCATGTTGGCATATATTACGGACCATGTGTGCATATATTACTATTACCATGTTGGCATATATTACGATACCAAACTGGCATATGCTACACCAAATGAGCATATATTACAGTAGAAAATTTGCATACATTATAGTACCATGTTCGCATATATTACAGTGCCAAACTGCCATATATTACAGTACTAAATTTGCATACATTATGGTACCACGTTCGCATATATTACGGTACCAAATATATATATATTACAGTACAAATTGGCATATATTAGGGTACCATGTTCGCATATATTACGAAATTTGCACATATTACAGTAACAAATTGGCATATATTACGGTACCATGTTCGCATATATGACGGTACCAATTTGCATATAATTACAGTACCATTTGTGCATATATTAGGTACCATGTTCGCATAGGTTACAGTACCAAATTTGCATATGTTACGGTACAAATTTGCATATATTACAGTACCATGTTGGCATTTACAGTAACAAATGGGCATATATTACGGTACCAAATTTGCATATGTTACAGTACCCAATTTGCATATATTACAGTACCAAATTTGCATATATTATGGTACCATGTTGGCATATATTAGGGTACCATGTTCGCATACATTACAGTACCAAACTGGCATGCCGGGAATCGATATTCGACCATCTTCGTTGGAGGGATGCGTATATATCGATAAGCGTCGTTGCTTCATTGATTAATAGTAAGGAAGACTCCCTTTTATACTCACACATTGCAAATAACGTCCCGCCACTAACCGAATTTCCAGACGCCATATTTTCAGATAATATGGCAACCTGTATAAATGGTACGTTGTATAGTTTAGATTGGTACTGCATAACAGGATATTTTGGTACCGTATAGACAGGTTACTTGGTACGTATTATAAATAACAAAGATACTGCATAACATAAATGTCCAATCTGACTGTATCGCATAATATATTTAGGTACGATAAAACAACAAACAATGGTACGTAATATACATAACAAATGGTACGTCGTAACAGTTCTAAAAAAATCCGAAATCTCGATGGATTAGCCTCAATAACTACCAAATCCTAACATTCCACCCTTATATCGAGCTCTTGGAGCGAATTGAGCTCCCGGATTTGGGATAAACCTTGAACAAACGCGTGAAATCGATTAATCAAACTCTTGCAAAAGAAAAAGCTTACATGACAAAATCAAGATCCAAAATCGAGAACCCAACTTTCAAAAGGCTCGTCGATCGTTGTCCGGCGCCGGAACGAGTGGAAGGAGGTGATCGGCAAGACAAAAATTCGTCGACGGGGATGGAGCTCGAATTTTGCAGACAAAAAAACTGAAAAGATATAAGGGTATTTTGATAATCTTAGGTGATTAGGTACCTAAGTGTAAAATTTTTATCCAAATGGGTACCTAGCTATAAAATATATCTGACAATGGACTGAAGTGACTATTTAGTTTTCTATTAGGTATTTATGTGTAGATTCGTGTAAGTTAAAAGAGAATATTGATTTCAAAATATCAATGAACAGCTTATCGCCAAGTTCTTTCCAAGTAAAATTAGCAATCTCGATTCTCTTGAGTTGCTTGATTGCATTTTTTCATGCTAAGAAGATAACCTCTCATTTTTTATACATTCATTCAGCATAAAATGAAGCTCTTATTAAAAATCGAGGAATCGCTCCTTAAACCATAGATTGACGAGTTCGATTTATTCCACGTTAGACCAAAACCAATATTATAATCTCAACAGCTCTTGAGAAGAATATAAAACAACACATAATACAACAATCTTTCTTTATTTTTTTCCGTTCAACTTCTTACAAATACTAACTAGGTAGCTAAAAATTTCGGTAAGGACAAAGAAAATTTAGTTCAAGAAGAACGAGCCCACAGCGCCAGCCATGGCAGCACCGCCGACTAAGGTGGTGGTTCGGGCCCGTATACGGGCCGAACCGCTGCCCGGCACGAGGGCAGGAGCCAGGTTGGGAAATACGATGTCGTCCAAGACGGGGCTTCCGACCGGGCCTGCATCGGTGGCTTCGCCGCTGACCGTTCCAATCACATTGTCGTAAGCATTGGGTCGCTCGGAGAAGTCGGGCGGGCTCGGGCCTTCCGAGCCCGTTTCCGTCGAGCCTGAGGTGGGGCCGGTGGCTGCGACGACGGTGAAGAAGACAAGGGATATAAGGAATAGGACAGCTTTTCTTGTCATCATTTATTTCTTGAGAATATTTGTTGATTATTTTTTTTCCTTCTCTTTTTCTTTTATTGCGTTGCTTGTTGTAGGAGGAGAAAGTGGGAGTAACAAGCAGATGCAGGCGGGACCAAGGAATTTGTGTAGGAGACCTATTCTTAAATATCGGTGGAAAAAACTCTTCACCATCAGCTAACTTAGTGGTGTAATAAAACTTGCCACAAAAAAACACTAGACATTGATGGATGATTTGATTGTCCTAACTAATTCGTATATAATATATGCCCTTCAACAACATAGAGAACTCTCAAGTTCTTCACAACATATCATATATATATGCCCCAAACCAGCAATGTGGTTTAATGGTTCTCTATTCCTTAGAACTGAAGTATGTTAGCCATAATATCGAACTTTGACATAACGTCGATAATAACATGGTGCACTTTCATTACAGTTCAACCAGTGTTTAAAAAAAGGGTCTATTGCGCGCCACGTGGCGCGCCGTATCTGAAAGTAAATATATAAGACGTAGTAAATAGTAGTCGATAATACCGTTGATTATAGAAGAGGCGCGGAACACCCATATTTCTAGAGCAAAAAAAGTACGTCGAAGTGGAAAAAACAATTCAAGATGTAGGAATCGGCATTTAAATGAGTACAAATTGGCCATTTACAGACGCACATAGATATATAAGTAGCTAGTAGCTATCAACCTTTACACGTGTTTTTTTAAAGAAAAAGGGCCTCCCTAGACTTGCCCAACCGCCGGTTAACTACGGTTGGCGGTTAGACGCGCCGTCTAACCGGCCGGGGGCGGTTGACGGTTAGCCGCCCCCGGTTGACAAGTTAGACTAACCGGTGGTTGACTAACAGCCGGTTACGGTTAACCGGCGGTTCGTAACCGGCGGATTTAACCGCCGTTTGGCTCTACTTTTTTTTTTTGAAAATTCAGGTTTGAATAATGTTCAGTGTATTAGTTTTTCAAAAGTCGAATTACATATCTAAATGTAGTAAATTTGTAAGTCACTTTATGAAAAATGTACTACAAGTTACAACATTTTATGAAAAAATAGATTACAAAATTATTGAATTAATTACAATACAATTATACAATACATTAAATTAAAATAAACTATGGTGAGAAGTTTTCCGTCTCCGTCCAGCTCCGGTCCGATCTCCGCAAATCTTGAAGTACCGGACGTCAGCAAGTGCAGACGGGGAAGCAGCGAATGATTTCAGGAGCGCTGACGAATCAACCCAACTATCAAGTATGATCCGTCAACGCATCCTGAAATCACACGTTGCTAACTTGATTGCGCTTGCCACTTACCGAAGCCCCCATTCTTCGAAATCTTCTTCCCTTTGAAAAAGACTTACAGCAAGTGCAGGCGAGAAAGCAGCGTATGATTTCAGGAGCCTTGACAAATCAACTATCAAGTATGATCCGTCAAAGCATCCTGAAATCACACGTTGCTAACTTGATTGCACTTGCCACTTACTGAAGGCCCTCTTCTTCGAAATCTTCTTCCCTTTGAAAAAGACTTACAGCAAGTGCAGTGCAGGTGAGAAAGCAGCGTATGATCTCTGGAGCTTTAACGAATCAACTATCAAGTACGATCCGTCAAAGCATCCCGAGACACATGTTGCTAACTTGATTGCACTTGCCACTTACCGAAGCCCCTCTTCTTCGAAATCAAAATCTTCTTCCCTATGAAAAACAATGCGTAAACATAAGTTGCATTAGATGTTTAATTAAAAAAAGAATAAAAATTAATTCAAGAGCTAATATTTACTTATCTTTTTCGGGCTTCGTTGTCGTAATCGGCTTGTGCAAATCTTGAAGTACCTAAACATAAGAATTTATTTGTTAGTTATAAACGTTACAATAATTTAAAATTAAAAAGTTAATACGACGATAAACTGAGATTGAGATGGATACTTATCTTTTCGGGCTTCGTCATCGTACTCGGCTTGTGCAAATCTTGAAGTACCTGAAAATAACAATTCATTAGTTAGCCATAAACATAACAATTATTTGTACAAAAAAAATATTCAAGAGTCAGAGACTTATCTTTTTCCGGGCGTGTTTGTTGATGTGGAGTCCACGCCTCGCCGAATGCCTCTAATAATCCTCGTCGCCGCCGCTTGTCTCTGTGCCGGTGGTGTCATCGAAAAGGTCGTCGGGCGAGTCGCTGGCACGCTCATCTTGGGTGCGATACTCAGCTCGAGTCCAATCATCGAGAAGACATTGGTACTCGAGGTTGTCGACACCCAAGTTCGAACGCTTCTCGCTCAAAGTCAGACTGACCATGCTAAAAGCATGCTCCACCGCGACGGTCGAAACCGGGACGGCAAGGATCTCCCGAGCTATCCTCGCTAACGTTGGATACGTTGGCGACACCCTCGACCACCATTTAAGGACGTTGAAGCTATCGTCGTCCTCGATCTCGAAAATCGTGTTCATGAAGTTATCGAGTTCTATGTAGGGGTTTTGGGAGGACCTTGGACGTTTGTTTGCGTTGAGGATGTCGTAGTAGTCCGCTACTCGTGAAGATCGACTACTACTAGAAGTAGATTGACCGCGCCCCGAGCCCGATCGAGACTGGTCATGACCGAAATCGGGCTTATACTCTTTAAAGGGATCCTTTAAAGACTCATACGCTCCATCAAGTACGCTCTGCCAATAAATGCTATCGACGGTACGTCACGACAATATTTTCGTATAGTAGCATTGTAGCAGTCTACCCGTACCCTCTAAACGCCATCTCGGATCCAATATCTTCGCTATAAGGAAGATATCCGGTAACTAAAAATTAATATTTGAGCCACTTGGTAGTCATGTTCCCAACGGGCTCGCCGACTACTGGATCAAACTGAAGCCCGTCGAGTATGATTGCGACTTTAACGCAATTAACGCTAGTATTGATGTCGGGTAATATGAACCCGACATCGCCTCAGTGGCATCGTGAAATACTTGAACTATCTCACATAAGCTGTTGCACGGGTCCCACATCTCTGGAAGTAAATCGAACGATAACAGTTTGTTTTCGGCAAAGAAGTCGCAGAGTTGCTGTTGATATTCCATCGAGCCACACATTGTAGGTGGAATTCCACCTGGTGGGTACGTCTAAACTAAACTTCTTAGCCGGAACATCCTCTCTAGCGCAGAAGCGCTTCCATTTCTTCCATAAAGAAGGGTGCCGCCTCAGATAACTGGTTGCGTAGCGTATAGGCTACACTTGTTCCTTTAAACTAACTAGAGAGTCTTGCACACAAAGGTTAAGTATGTGGCAAAAAACAACGCACGTGGAAAAACCGTCCTCCGACTGACGTTGACAATACTCCTTCAAGCGTTCTATGCTCGCATTTTTTGCGCTCGCATTGTCGAACGATACTGAAAAGACTTTGTTGAGTACCCTATACTCCGATAAGGTAGTCCCAAGCTTGATCGCAATGTTTTGCGCCGTGTGCGCCTCATCGAACTCCCTATACACGATCAAGCGCTTTTGTATCGTCCACGAATCATCGACCCAGTGGCATGTCACGCCCATGTACGATGAACGTTGCCAATGATCGCTCCATATACCGGAGCAATTGACACATTAGTTCCTAAATTACCTAATATACCTACTAAGTCGCGCTTAAGCGCGAGTACGGTCTTCCTAGTGTCCCGCATAAGTGTACTCCGCGAAACTTTCTTCGCCTGTGAGTTATATCATATATGTCGTTTTGATCAATGTTCGTAGATCGGATCATCGGCAAACAGAAAGGGAAGATGCTTCGCGGCTACGAACTTCGCAAGCTCGCGGCGCTCAACGTCTTCATTGTAATGAAACAAAGTCGTTGCGCTTCCGCTTCCGTCGGCGGGGACCGAAGCGGACGAGTCCGTTCCGCCGAACATTGAGTTTGGTTTTGTCCTATTCCTAACTTAGTCGGGTGTTTCGAACGGAGATGGGAATTCATTGACCCATATCCGCCCCCTTTTTAAAATTATATTCCTTACCACAGTAGTTACAAATAGCTCTAAATTGGTTACCTATACTAGTATGTACCTTTTTGAAGTGTACCGCGAAGATGTCCGACTGTAGCCTCCGGACGGCACCGGTCTGCGTCTGCGTCTGGGCTTCCGCATCCGCCTTCGTCTGTGCGGCATGCGAGCTATCTCTCGGCGACGGTTCGAACCCGAACGCGTCCTCGTTGATGTCGTCGCCGAGCACGCCAGCGATATCCAACAACTCGTTCGGGCCGTATTGTTGGTAGTCATAGTCATCTTGCGATGAACTACCAACGACTTGCTTCCTTTTGCTGTACCTCGAACTCGATCCACTAGAACTACGTTGACCACCACGATCCATCTGAAAATATACTACTACACACGGACACGAAAAATAACGTTAGATATAAAAATGAAAGCGGCAAAAATAATACCGACTCCGACAGGCGACACGGGCGGCGGCGGGCAGCGACGGTTGTCGGCAGCGGTGGACGGGCTATGGCTGGTGGGCAGTGGGCGGTGGTGGCCGGTGGCGGCCGGTGGCGGCCGTTTGGTGGTGGTGGTGGGCGCATGGCGCGTGGTGGCGGCGCGTGGGCGTGGTGGTGGGGTGGTGGTAGTGGTCGGCTGTGTTGGAGGTGGCGGACGCGTGGTGGCGGCGGCGCGTGGTGGCGGGCGGTGGTGGTGGGATGGTGGTGGTGGTGGGCAGCGGGATCTAACGGAAGGTGGGGGCGGTGGTGGTGGCGTGGGGGCTGGCGGGCGTGGTGGTGCTGGCGGCGGCGGGTGGTGGTGGTGTGGGGTGGGTGTGGTGTGTTATTAGAGTGAGGATTGAGAGATAGAGACGAGTAGAGAGAGAGAGAGAGAGAGAGAGAGAGAGAGAGAGAGAGATTGAGAGCTAGAGAGAGAGATTGAGAGATAGAGAGTGAAAAGAGTGGTGTGTGGGGTGGGTTTTTATGAAAATTAAGCTTTGGAGCCATTGTAACCGCCGGTTAATACGGTTAACTGCCGGTTAGTCCGGTTAACCGGCTGTTGCAACGACTTTTTCCTCTTTTTTTTTTTTACATTTTCCAACGGTGGCCAAATTCAAAACTCAAATTTTGAATTTTTTTAATAATCTAACCGCCGGTTAACCGCCTAAGCGGCGGTTGGCGACCAACCGCCCCGGACCCGCATTTTACAGTTGCCGGTTACGGTTACCGGCGGTTCCGTAACCGGCGGTTGGTTGAATTGGGCATGTCTAGGCTTCCCAATGATAAAGCTGTTCGGTAAGTTTCAATAGTTGAAAACGATAAAAGCTGATTTCCTATGTAGGTTAATCAATATTATCTCGTTTTTTTTTATAAGTTCTAACTATTGATGAGCTTTTTCAAGGGGTGTTTATAATACTCCACTTAATACTTTCCAAAAATTAGTGGGCACGTAGATTAAGAAACTATAATTTTTTTAATATTATAGTACACTTTTAAGGAATGCAGCGAGAAAACTAATTAGCGGGCACGCAAATTAAGAAGCCATTTTTTAACTATAAATGGTGTAATTAGTTTAATTATTGGAATAATTTTTTACCGAAAGTAGAAATGGGAAGAATTATGTGGGACGCCCGAAATAGAAAGATGGAAAGAAATAAGTGGGACAGAGGAAGTAACACTTTTTCTTGTTATGATATTTTCACTACAGTGACGTCCGAACTAGGGGTGACCGTCAGGTATTCGGGTTTTACCCGAATCTGATAGGGTTCGGGTAATTCGGATTATTTATCAGGTATCGGGTAACCCGACAAACTCTTTTAAAAAAATATATTAGTTTTTTATACATATACATTAAAAAATATATAATTACATACTTCCTCCGTCCCAAACCATTTTATACATTTTACTATATCGAGCGTCCCGTTCCCTTTTGTACATTTCCTTTTATAGCAAAAACTACCACAAACAATCAATATAATAATATTAAATACTCTTAGGCGTGTCAAATATACACTTTTCACCTTTTAATTCTACTATATTATTAAAATATTCAGTTTCTTAAAAATCGTGCCATAGGCCAAAGTCCATAACCCTTTGGGACGTAGGGAGTATATAGATGTCAATATCTAATGTGAGTGGTGTTAAAGTTTTAAATAATATTTCGATTGATTTCTTATTTCAATTCATACTTAATAAGTAATATTTTATTATCAATGCATAAATCATTATAACAATTTAAAATATATTCTCAAAATTTTATAATTTAACATATATATATATATATATATTATTTTTATTGAAAATAAAACATCCAAATATTATAAGTGATATTTAATATATAATATGGATATTTTGATATGTATATTTTTAGTTATAAGTTTTCAATTCAAAATCGGATACCCGACGCTGGGCATCCGAACCCGATATATACCCAACAAGCGGGTATCCATCGTAGATCGGGTCGGATTCGGGTATTGAAAATATTAACCCGAACTACCCGAACCAGAATTAGCCGATACCCGACTACCCGACCCGATGCCCAACCCTAGTCCGAAGTGATCATCTCCCCATCAAAGAGTAAAGACGAACTTAATCCATGAGAACGACGCTGTCTAGTCGCGTGCTTTAATTATTTGACTATTGTTTATTGTTGATAGATATCCTTTCCTTCATTAGACTCTCTCTCTCTCTAAACTAGCAAAAGAATGAAGAATCTCCTCCGTTCATGGCTCTCTACGTGCCTTTCCTCCGCCGCTACCGCACCACCGTCTCCGCCGCCTAAATATCCGATCTCCGACGACGACACAGTCACACAAACAGAACCCTCAACTCAATCTTCATCATCTTCTTCTTCGTTATCATCATCGTCAACAACGATCTCAACAAACATCAGCATCCAATCTCTCTTAACCCTTCCTTCACTTCCATCTCTAACAACCTCGTCGCCGTCGTCATCTCCACACAAGCACCTAACAACAAAGTCGTCATAACTTCCATGGTAGTAAATTCTGTCAGCCCCACAAAACGACGTCGTGAGAATCACAATAAGGTATTAGTAGCAGCAGCAGTCAACGCCATGGCTATACACGATAATCTTCTCTACGCAGCTAAAGGGAATAAAGTCAACGTATACGATATCTTCAGCGAAAGCAACAGAGCCCTCGATTCCTTTGGTTCTTCAGATCCCAATTCAGGCTCGGTCAAATCTGTAGCTTTTCTTGATGGGAAAATCTTCACCTCTCACCAAGATTGCAAAATTAGGGTTTGGAAAGTAATGATCGCCGACGGCAAGAATAAGCAGCACGGCCTAGTTTCTACCCTCCCAACTTTGGAAGATCGTCTCCTCAGATTTGCTTTCCCTCGAAACTATGCTGACGTTCAAAGGCATAAGAAGAAGCTTTGGATCAAACACCACGACACAGTTTCTGGGCTCGCCGCCGCCGTGTCTGAAGACGGTGAGAATAGGCAGATACTGGTCTCAATTTCTTGGGACAGAAGCGTAAAGATATGGAAAGGTAAGAAAGGCTTAAGCTTTCGCTGCTTGGAATCCATTGACAAGGCGCACGACGACGCAATCAATGCGATTGCTGTGTCCAAAGATGGGATTATATACACAGGCTCGGCGGATAAAAAGATTAAAGCGTGGAAAAGGGAGGACGCTGGCTCCGGAAAATACGACCTGCTGGCGACGATGGAGAAGCACAAATCGGCGGTGAACGCCTTGGCTCTGAGCTGCGACGGTTCAGTTCTATTCTCTGGGTCGTGCGACCGTTCAATACTGGTATGGGAGAGAGAGGGCGGCGGCGGCGGCGCGAACCACATGGCCGTCGCCGGCTCTTTGAGGGGTCATTCGAAGGCTGTGCTTTGCTTGGTCGTCGTCGGCGCCGGAGGTTTGCTGGTGAGTGGGTCGGCGGATGGGACGGTGAGGATATGGAGGAGGGCTTATGACGACGATGAAGGGCGGAGGATGTATTGCTGTTTGGCCGTGTTGGACGGTCGGCTGCGCACGCCGGTGAGATCTCTGGCGGCGGTGGATGGAAGCTGCGGCGGCGGAGGTGGCGACGTGGTGGTGAAGGTGTTTAGCGGTGGTTTGGATGGGGAAATTACGGCGTGGCATGTTGAGATTTGTCGCCATTAATGCTAAAGTTTATTTAATTAAAAAGTGTGCAAGGAAATCGTTGTGAAGTGACCCGACAAGAATTCGAGCACGTTTTTGTCATATATTTAGATAAACTATGCATTGTAATGTACACGAAGTCGTGGGAAAAAGTAATTTATAATATTATAGAAAGATTACTCTAGTTTCTATAAGTTGATTTTAGTTATGTATTTTTAAATGTTGATAACGTCATTTGTGGTCACAGTCTCAATATCTATTAATCACCTTTCGACATCTTTCATCCATCATGAATTGATTTTATTGCTAACAAAAAGGGTGATGGTGTAGGACCGTAGTGTCCACAATATTAAGTAACATGGACCATCTAAGGAGTAGTGAAAAAATGATTAACTCATAATTGAGCCAATAAAACAAAAGAAAAAAGATTTTTATTTCGCATTCTTCTTCTAACATTAATATTTGTAACGTTCAAAAACTTAACGGGTATAACAATCACAAATCCGTCGAATTAAGTTAATTTTGATGGAATATTATCTATTCTATCTATTCTATTATATAAATGGTGTGAGGTGGCTATAAACTCGCATATTTGGTCTGTCACTTATTCAATTTAGTCTCCTCTAGTTAATTAATTACTTTAATAATTTTTAAATTACTTTTAAATTTTTTATTTATTATACTTATTGTTAGGTGAGCTTTTATTTGATAATCAACTAACGCAAAGGTCGAACACCATCACACAGCAAGATCTCTCTCGTCTCAGACCATTTCCTTATAGCTTACTCATAGTTGTGTAGCTACTTTTGTATCACGTCAGTGTACGTGTTTGTAATCACTCCACATAATATAGAAATTCTACCCCCCGGCCCATGGACGTAGGTCATTCTGACCGAACCACGTAAATCTCGTGTTCACTGTCCAAATTTATTTTTCGTCTCCTCCATTTTTAACGTCATTTCTCGGGCAAATAATTATCGGGAATTTTCGCATATCCTAACAAATTGGTATCAGAGCCAACCCGATTTATTTTTTTAGCCACCATGACGATAACAACAATGTCAATTTAAAAGTTAGATAGAAATGTCAGCTTTGCAATGTGGAGTCTCAAGATGGAGGCCATACTAATTCAAGACGGTTGTGAGGTAGCGCTTGAAGGCGCAAAGAAGAAACCAACCGAAATGAAAGACGATCAATTTAATGAATTGGACAAGAAAGCCAGATCGACTATTATATTAAAATCTCTCTTATGAGGATTTACAAGAAGTTGTCACGGATGTGGGTATTTGGGATGCATCAGGGCCGCTTTTTTGTTTTAGGTAGCCCTGACCCAAGTGAAAAGCAATAAAGTAAAAAATGAAAAGCTTGTTGCCCTATTTGATGGTTTAGAAAGTCGACTTGGGCCTATATGATGATAATAATAATATTTAGACCCGCACTAAATTATCACTGTGGCCCTATCTGAATATTTGTGGCCCTATTTCACGTATTAATCACTTGGGTCGAAGAAATATATGTTAAACATTGGGAAAAGATCAAGATGTTCGACGAATCATCCGAACGCTCACAGAAGTCAGATATGTTCCAGATATAAAGAGAAATCTTATCTCATTAGGCACACTTGAATCTCAAGGGTGCAAGTTCTCAGGTGAAGGTGGAGTTTTAAAAATTGCCAGAGGTGCCCTCGTCGTGATGAAAGCTTGCAGGTCTAAACTTTATATATTTTGCAGGGAACTAAAGTTAAAGGTTCCGATGCAGTTTCGACATCCTCGGAGGTTGATACCACGAGATTAAGGCATATGCAACTTGGACACATGGGAGAAAAAGGCTTGACGATTCTAAGCAAGATGGGCCTACTATGCGGTCAAAGTACAGGTAAGATGGGCTTTTGCGAACACTGTATTTTTGGGAAGCAGAAACGAGTCAGCTAATTCGCCAGCAATCCATAGGACGAAAGGTACTTTGGACTATATTCATTGTGATGTATGGGGTCCTTCTCGTGTTCCGTCCAAAGGTGGTGCACGATACATGTTGACTTTCACTGATGATTTTTCAAGGAGAGTCTGATTTTTCTTAAGCAGAAAAGTGATGTAAGCCTAACATTTAAATAATGGAAAGCCTAGACAGGAAAACAGATCAAACGGTTGCTAACAGATAATGGCTTAGAATTTTGCAGAAGCGAGTTCAATCAGTTCTGCAAAAATGAAGGAATTGCTCGACATCACACTGTTTGAATGACGCCTCAACAAAATGGTGTTACCGAGCGCATGAACCGAACGCTTTTAGAGAAACTCGATGTATGATCTCCAATGCTGGGTTGACAAATGATTTTTGGGCTGAAGCTATCGCTGTAGCATGTTATATTGTCAACCGCTCACCGTGTTCACCTATCAATTTCAAGACTCCTGAGGAAGAATGGTCAGGTACTCCTACTGATTACTCCAACTTAAGAATATTTGGGTGCCCAGCTTATATGCACGTAAGCGAGTGAAAGTTAGAGTCTAGAGCTAAGAAATGTATTTCCCTCGGTAACGATTCAGGGGTGAAAGGATATAGACTATATAATCCTGATCCCAAGTCTCCCAAATTTATAATTAGCAGAGTGTTACATTTGACGAGTCTTCTATGTTACATTCTTCAAAAGAATCTACTAATTCTTCTAATAAAAAAAGAAGGATAGTGTCACAGCGAGGTAGTGCTCGAGATCAACAAAGGTTTTTCAGATGATCCTGCTATGAGTTCAACAGATCAAGAGGATGAGACAGAACCTGATTCAGATCCTGTTGAAGATGAAAGCACCGAGCAGGAATATTCTACAACCAGAGATAAGGAGAGACGGGAGATTCAACTACCACATCGGTACGTGAATTTGGTTTCATACACTTTATCAGTGGCACATGAAATAGGTGGAGGCGGCAAACCTTCTTCCTATTTGGAGGCAATAAACGACATAAATTCTGATAAGTGCTGGTAGCGACGAATGAAGAAATAAAGTCTCTGGACAAGAATGGTACTTGGATTCTTGTGCCGCCGCCGAAAAAAAAATAGAAAAGAGTCGGATGTAAGTTGGTTTTCAAGAAGAAAGAAAGTTTGCCTGGTTCTCACGATGCAAGGTATAAGGCACGATTAGTCACGAAAGGCTATAGTCAGGTACAAGGTGTTGATATTTAATGATGTATTCTCACCTGTTGTTAGACATAGCTCTATTCGTGTATTACTTGCATTCGTTACCATGTATGATTTGGAGTTAGAACAGCTCGACGGCAAGACGACGTTCTTACGTGGCACTTTAGATGGGCAGATTTATATAAAGTAACCTGAAGGCTTCATAGTTGAAGGTAAAGAAGACCAAGTTTGTTTACTGAACAAATC
The DNA here is from genome assembly GCA_027422505.1 of Craterostigma plantagineum. Lineage (NCBI taxonomy): Eukaryota > Viridiplantae > Streptophyta > Magnoliopsida > Lamiales > Linderniaceae > Craterostigma > Craterostigma plantagineum. The sequence continues at coordinate 69,967 of JAPQWV010001584.1, forward strand.
CTTATACGGATTAAAGCAGTCTCCAATACAGTGGTATAAAAAGTTTGATTCTTTCATGTTGGGTCATGGTTTCTCCAGGAGCAATTATGATAGTTGTGTTTACTTCCAGAAGTTAAATGACAGTTCGTTCATTTATCTATTATTCTATGTTGATGAAATGCTCATTGCAGCTAAGAATCTTGCGGAAATTCACCAGTTGAAGGCCTTATTGAACGGTGAATTTGAAATGAAGGATTTAGGAGCAGCTAAGAAGATTCTTGGTATGGAGATTAGACGTGATAGAGGAGCTGGTAAGTTACACCTGACTTAGGAAAGTTACCTCAACAAGGTTTTGTAGAGATTTGGCATGAACGATGTCAAACCAGTCAGCACTCCTCTTGCTAGCCATTTTAGGCTAAGCGCTGCTCAGTCACCATCATCAGATGAGGAAGAAGCATATATGGCACGAGTTCCTTACTCAAGTGCAGTTGACAGTATTATATATGAAATGGTACGTATACGTCCTGATATTTCACAGGCTGCTAGTGTTGTTAGCAGGTATATGGCTACCCCAGGGAAAGAAACCGGCGAGCAGTGAAGTGGATTCTCAGATACTTGAAGGGTACTCTAAGCCTTTGTTTGGAGTTTGGCAGAAACAGTGATACTCTCGTTGGCTTCGTCGATTCAGACTACACAGGTGATCTCGATAAACGACGATCTCTTACTGTTATGTATTTTCTATAGGAGGTTGTGCAGTTATCTGGAAAATCTACTCGACAGCATGTAGTGTCATTATCTACTACCGGGCAGACTACATGGCCATTACTGACGCAATCAAAGAAGCTTTGTGGTTGAAAGGGTTATTCAGCGAATTAACAGAATCAGGGAGTTATTACGATTTTCTGTGATAGTCAAAGTGCGAGTCATTTGACTAAGGATCAGATGTATCACGAAAGGACTAAGCATACTGATGTTAAGTATCATTTTATTCGTGATATCATTGCAGATAAGGAGGTGTTTTTGAAGAAGATCAACACAAATGATAATCCTGCGCATATGTTTACGAAGGCTCTTCCAGTTTCCAAGTTCAAGCATTGCTTGGACTTGATTGGTGTTTTAAAGTTGGTGAACTAGCCCGTTGGGGCTAAGGTCAGGACGAGATAAAGGTATTCTAAATTAAAGTGGAATAATTTTTGGAATCAAGCTCAAGGTGGAGATTTGTTAGGTGAGCTTGTATTTGACTTATTCAACTAAGGCAAAAGGTCGAACACCACCACACAGCAAGATCTCTCTCGTCTCAGACCATTTTCTTTGTAGCTTACTCCTAGTTGTGTAGCTACTTTTGTATCACGTCAGTGTACGTGTTTGTAATCACTCCACATAATAAAGAAACTCTACCCTCCGGCCCATGGACGTAGGTCATTCTGACCGAACCACGTAAATCTCGTGTTCACTGCCCAAATTTATTTTTCGTCTCTTCTATTTTTATCGTCATTTCTCGAGCAAATAATTATCGGGGATTTCCGCATATCCTAACATTTATATCCTACATATTATTTTTGTTAACATAGTTAAAAATTATATTTTATTATATTAAACATTACAAATAATGAATCTCAAAATTGGTCAAAATTGGAAGTAACATAAAACATAGCCCACAGACGGAGTGTTCGAAAAGTTATTAGTTAATAGAAAAAGTGTTTGATGGATCTCGTACTACCACGCAACTTTATACACATTTAACAATTATAATAATAAAAATAAAAAAAAAAAGAAAAAAGAAAAACGACGTCATAGGTAGAAAAAAATGAATAAACAAGCTTGTGCCACGGTCACCACTATCGCAAAAGTATTTAATAAATGATTTCATGTTGAAATTGAGATCAACGATCGTCCCACAAAAGTTGACATGTCATGTTTATTCATTAATGACCATACAAGTTTATGATCTGTTTAATTAAAGTATCAATTGGTTAAAAGACGTTATAACAAGCTTTTGGGCTGTATATGTCTGTATAAGGCTCATTTTACATATCTTACGGCCCAAAATTGATATCGAGTTTAGATATTTATCTATCTATCTATCTATCTATCTGTCTGTCTGTCTGTCTATCTATCTATCTTATATTATATTAAGGAGGCCACCTTAGACTAACTGTTTTTTTTTTTTCAGTTTGGTACGTTAATTTTATTCTATAATTTATAATTTACTTAAACTTTTATTTCATTTTAATTAAATCTTATAAATTATCTTTATTTTACATATATCAAAACATTCCAATAATAATATCATATATTAAATATCAACATTTTAAACTATAAAGAAAATTATATTATGGCATCCGAATGTGCTTAATATACTAGTTAATCATATGCATTAATACTTAAAAATTGTTTAGTTACAACATATTTTATGTGTTATGAAAAAAATTAATACTGTTCAAATTAAGGAGTACAAATGAGATAACTCTTGACAGACACTTGAATATATAAGAAATTCAGCCACTTAATATCGTAGACAGTTGTGTTCAAAGGTATTTTAACAATTTAAATAGTCCCAAGAGATACTTGTATAGATTGGTTTAGATTAGTGGAGGAAGTTGAAGGGTTTTTTTACCTTTGTTTCATTTGACCAATATTATTATTATTATTATATTATTATTGTTTTATATAAGTAGGGAGGAGATTTTTGTAGCCCAACATTCGGCATCAGATGCGTTAAAAAGTCGTGACTTGCAACAAAAATATAACATGAATACGGTATGATGATAAATTCAACACCCTACTAATCACGCATAATAATAACTATTAGTGAATACATTTAACTGATTATAATTAGTTTCGATCATGTATATTATGTTTAAGTATTTAAAATTTTTTCGAGGAAAATAATAATTTTGCGTACACTAATCGCTTACGATTCACGTCATAGTAATAAATAACAACAACAATAATAATAATAATAATAATATGGTGACTCTATAATAATAAGGTGTAAAGACCCCTACGACTACTACTAATAATAATAATAATAATAATAATAATAATAATAATAATAATAATAATAAGTTATTCGCCACTCCGCAGATTCTTTTCTTTTCAACTCGAAACCAAAACACAAGAAAAGCGAAGCGAAATCAGGAAAATCGAAGAGCTCTGCAAATGTCAAAATCGCCATGGGGCAAAATCGGCGCGTGGGCCGACGAAGCGGAACGCGCCGACGCAGAAGAGAAAGCGTCTCAACCTCCGCCTCCGCAAGCCGGTTTTCCCTTCCCTCAAGGAAGCCGCTACCAAGCAGAAGAAAAAGACCAATTCAGCCTCCAGGAATTCAACATGCAAGTCCAGCAAAACGACGACGCCGACATTCTCCGGCAGCTCCCCACCGCACCCAAGCAGCGGTCCGCCGAAGAACAAACTAATTTTTCAGGATTCTCCAGCTACTCGAACCGCCCTGGATTTTCATCCAATTATTCCCAGAGATCCCAGCAATCTAGGGTTTCAGATTCGGATCAGCCTATGAGGAGGCAGCAGTTTCAGTCACAAGAACAGCAACCGTCGAGAGCTGATGGGGTGGACAATTGGGCTTCGATGAAGAAGAAACAAACCCTAACCCCGACTTTAAACCAAGGCCAATCTCAGATTTATAATTCGGGTCAGGGTCCACCTCGCCGGTATGGCTCGCTTGGCACCGCCTCGAGGGCGGATGAGGCGGGCAATTGGGCTTCTAATAAGAAGTTCGTCCCACCCATTTCTTCATCTGATCGTGGGGCAGGTACTGAAATCCCGTGGCTTTGGAACGGGATTTGCTTCGTCGCGGCCTGGAACAGAGAGTTGGGTTCGTAATGAGGGTAAAAATGAAATCGGGAATAAGGAAGAGGAAAGTGTCCGTGTGAGTAAGCCGAACCCATTTGGTGATGCAAGACCTAGAGAGGAGACATTGGCTGAAAGGGGTTAGACTGGAAGAAGATTGACTTGGAAATTGAGATGAAGAAAAACCAGAGAAGGATAAGACTTCTAGGCGACAAGTTCGCAATCGAGCAGGCCACAGAGCTCACAAAGCAGTAGGTCAGAGGTTGTAGTAACTGGTGGTGAAGTGAAGCCAAGGCCGAAGGTGAACCCCTTTGGAGATGCAAAGCCGAGGGAGATTCTGCTCGAGGAGAAGGGCTTGGACTGGAAGAAGATTGATCTTGATTTGGAGCATCGCCGTGTTGATAGGTAATGAGTTGTTATTTGATGCGTTATTAGGTTCTAGTTCTGGTTCCTTGTGTTGTTTGTTTTGATATGATGTTTTTTTATTTAGTATAATCAGTTTTTGAAGAATCATGTTGATATGCCTAATGGATGATCTTTAAATCATTGGGGTTTTGCTTGGGGAGTCTTTATATTCCATTTGCGTGCAAGTGCTTTTGAATCAGTGTTATTTGGGTAGGAATTTTGGATACCTCTTTTTGGGGGAAGGATTGACGAATATTGCCTTATTACGTCATGTAGTGTATAAATTTTCAATGTTATGAAAAATATACCATGGTAGAATATATTTCATAGCCAAAGCATGAATCATTTCAGGCCCGAGACTGAAGAAGAAAAGAATTTGAAAGAAGATATCGAACACCTGAAGGAGAAATTATCTCAAGAAACCGGCGAAGATGCGACCAGTTTGCGTGAACTCATACTCAGAAAGGAGTATGATCTTGATCAGCTCGTCCGCGAACTGGACGACAAGGTCCGTTACAGTCAAAACTCTTTGTGAGGCAAGGTTCTGGGCCTTCTAGAGGTGGTGCTGACTTTGGCGATAAACCTATTTCTCGCCCTGGCTCATCGGGATTTCACGATAGGCCTCCTTCTAGGCTGGACCCCACGAGGATCCTAGAGGTGGGTATCAAGATAGGCTTCCTTCTAGGCCAGGTTTGCATGAGGATTCAAGAGGCAGTATAACAGACAGGCCTCCTTCTCATGGCAGCTTTGGTGAAAGGCCTCTTTCTCAAGGGAGCTTTGGTGAAAGGCCTCCTTCCAGGCCTGGAGCATATGAAGATAATTGGGCAGCTTTTAATGAGAGACCACGTTCTAGGCCTGGAGCTTATGAAGAAACTCGAGCAGCTTTTAATGAGAGACCACGTTCTAGGCCTGGAGCTTATGAAGAAACTCGAGATGCATACCCTCCTCAGCGAACTTCATCTTCGTTTAATCGTGGGCAAGACCCTAGGGGGTGTACTGACTATAATGGCAGTGGGCGTTCATGGGCGGGACAGAGTGATTCTAGAAGGGCTTTTCAGGGCGGTGGTGGAAGAGGGTTCTCAAGCATTAGAGATGTGGACAGGTTTGTTTCTCTTGGTTGAATTCTTTATATGATGTTATACTACTTGTTTTGAATCATACCTCTCGCCTTTTGTGTTACAAACACAAAACTATGCTACCATTTGGTTTATGTTTGTTTTTTTATTAAATATAAAAGCTAACTGTGCAGGTCGGGATCAAGATGGTAAGTTCTCTTCAGCATCTCGTCTAACTAGCAGAACAAGGAAAAATAATACATGGGACAGGTCCTATTTTTCTTCTTCGTTTCAAAATTCTGTTGTTCGGGGTGGAGCTAGAGTTGGCTATGGTATATGGTGTGTAAAATGTGAACTTTTGTTGTTCTTCCCTGTTTATCTTTTGTGGTCGAATTCTTCCGAGATGGAACAGACTGTGATAGGATGCTCCTCCCTTCCCTAGTTTGTTCTATATAATCTTGGCGTAGTTTTGTTGTCAACATCTAATAGATGATGATGTATCGAAATATTCTAATTTGTATGTTTTGCCACCTTGCTATTACATTCATGTATATCTTTGCATCATCATCAGACAGTTTTATTCATAGAGATTTTCAGTCAAACCTCTTCATCACCACACAATACACATTATTGCCACACACATATCATATAGCCTCAGAGATTTCTTAGTCGACTATTCCCTTAAAGCTCCACATGGACTTCCCTTTTGGTGCTCACGGTGGTGCTCAGCCCTATAACCACCATATCCACCACCACCACCATGATTCATGCCTGAGAAATCACCGCTCACAAACTTGTCATGTGATGCTTATTACTCTCATTATTATTACGGCCCATGAATCCATCACTACCCTCATTCCAAGATCCACGGTACTCTTCCTCTTCATAGTACGTTGCCTCAGAAAATTCCCACCATAGTTTTCGTGGCCGTGCTTGTGAGCGTTGCGTCCTTCATAGCCGTGAATCATCTCATGCTTCTGCTGAGGGTACCATTGCTGGTTATTGTGAGGCTTGATAGGTTGTTGGTCGTGATAGTAACAGTTGTCGCCTTATGGCGATCTTCGACGATTTCTTCTTCGACTACGGAGTAGTAGCATTCTCGGTGACCGCGGTTAGGGTAAGCCTGCATTTTTCTTTCTTTTTTCTTTTTCCTTTGGTCTATTGGATTTTGTTATGAGATTTGCACCTGGGATTGCTGCTTACTTATAGTGTGTTTTGATGATGAGAATGAATCTGATTCTTACATGAGATGACCATAGATGCCCTCAGTGTGAAAGTTGGCATTTCTTTGCAGAAAATACCAAAAATCAGAACATATATGATTAGCGATTTACTGCATTATTGAAGGTATTGGATTCTATGCAGATATTATTGACTTATTAGCAATGTTGTAAAATTCGCTAGCCGCGAGTCGGGCGTCCGATAGGTGCCTAGCGCCTAGACAGCTAGGCGGGGCCTAGGCGCCATCTAGGCGGGAAATTAGGCGGTTAGGAAAAATATTTCGAAAAGTACTCTAATACACCAACAATATTAATCTCTAAATAAAATTATTAAGCCCAATAATATTAGTTGCATTTATTTGATTTATATATTGGTATAAGCCCAACAAAGTTAATATAAGTCCGTTAACATTCATTAAATGAGCCCAACATAAAATATTTAGGGTTTGGCCATCCCTCTCACTCAATACCAACGTGCAGCTGCCAACCCTCTCCTTCTATGGTGGACAAAAGTCGGGACAACAGTCGGCCGTCGAGATCTCTGCCGGAAGGCTGATCACGAAAGGAAGCGTCTTATCTCCGACGTGAGGCAATTGTTAGGATATGCGGAAATCCCCGATAATTATTTGCCCTAAAAATGACGATAATAAATCAAGAGACGAAAAATAATATTTGGACAGTGACACGAGATTTACGTGGTTCGGTCAGAATGACCTACGTCCACGGGGCCGGAGGGTAGAACTTCTTTATTATGTGGAGTGATTACAAACACGTACACTGACGTGGTACCAAAACAACTACAACAATATAAGGATTGGCTACAAGAAAATATTAGACGAAGAAGAACTGAGCTGTTGTGGTGGTATTTCTTCTGCATCGAATGAGCCTATTTATAGGCAAACGTCTTGCTTCGTTCATTCATGTGAAAGAAGAAAACAAATGCAGCCCACCATTTGATTTCAGTGCCGTAGCCGAAATGAGAATAGCAATTGTTCACGTGGCCATTATCTCTTGTTGAATGGTCAATAAAGCAAGCTCACCTACAAATCTCCACCTTGAGCTTGATTCCGTAAATTACTCCACCTTAATTAGAATACTGTTATCTCCCTCCGACCTTAGCCCCTGACGGGCTAATTCACCAACTTTAAAACACCAATCAAGTCCAAGCACTGCTTGAACTTGGTAGCTGGAAGAGCCTTCGTAAACAAATCCGCAGGATTATCCTTCGTGTTGATCTTCTTGATAAACACCTTCTTATCTGCAATGGTATCACGAATAAAATTATACTTGACATCAATATGCTTAGTCCTTTCGTGATACATCTGATCCTTGGTCAAATGAATCGCACTTTGACTATCACAGAAAATAGTAATGACTCCCTGATTCTGAGTTAAATTCACTGAATAACCCTTTCAAACACAAAGCTTCCTTGATCGCATCAGTAATCGCCAGTATTCTGCTTCAGTAGTAGATAACGCCACTACATGCTGTAGAGTAGCTTTCCAGCTAACTGCACAACCCCCAATACAAAATACAAAACCAGTAAGAGATCGTCGTTTATCGAGATCACCTGCGTAGTCTGAATCGACGAAGCCAACGAGAGTATCACTGTTTCTTCTGCCAAACTCTAAACAAAAGCTTAGAGTACCCTTCAAGTATCTGAGAATCCACTTCACTGCTTGCCAGTGTTCTTTCCCTGGATTAGCCATATACCTGCTAACAACACTAACTGCCTGTGAAATATCAGGACGTGTACATCCATTGCATACATAATACTGCCGACTGCACTCGAGTAAGGAACTCGTGCCATGTACGCTTCTTCCTCATCTGATGATGGTAACTGAGCAGCGCTTAGCCTAAAATGGCTAGCAAGAGGAGTGCTGACTGGTTTGGCATCGCTCATGCAAATCTCTCCAAAACCTTTCTGAGGTAACTTTCCTGGGTCAGGTATAACTTACCAGCTCCTCTATCACGTCTAATCTCCATACCAAGAATCTTCTTAGTGCTCCCAAATCTTTCATCTCAAATTCACCATTCAATAAGGCCTTCAACTGGTGAATTTCTGCAAGATTCTTAGCCGCAATGAGCATGTCATCAACGTATAACAATAGACAAATGAACGAACTGTCATTTAACTTCCGGAAGTAAACACAACTATCATAATTGCTCCTGGAGAAATCATGACCCAACATGAAAGAATCAAACCGTTATACACTGTCTTGGAGACTGCTTAATCCGTATAAGGATTTCTTCAGTAGACAAACTGGTCTTCCTTGCCTTCAACTATGAAGCCTTCAGGTTGCTTCACATAAATCTGTTCGTCTAAATCACCATGTAAGAACGCCGTCTTGACGTCGAGCTGTTCTAACTCCAAATCATACAGGCAAACGAATGCAAGTAATACACGAATAGAGCTATGTCTAACGACAGGTGAGAACACATCATTAAAATCAACAACTTGTACCTGACTATAGCCTTTCGCGACTAGTCGTGCCTTATAACTTGCATTTAGAACCAGATAAACCTTCTTTCTTCTTGAAGGGACACTTACATCCGACTATTTCTTTTTCTTCGGCGGCAGGCACAAGAATCCACGTACCGTTCTGTGCAGAGACTCCATTTCTTCATTCATCGCTACCAGACAATTATCAGAATTATCATCGCTTATTGCCTCCAAATAGGTAGAAGGTTCGCCGCCTCCACCTGTTTCTTGCGCCATTGATAAAAGCATACGAAACTAAATTTACGTACCGCTGTGGTAGTCGAATCTCCCGTCTCTCCCTATCTCTGCGCTATAGAATATTCTGCTCGGTACTTTCATCTTCAACGGGATCTGAATCAGGATCTAGCTCATCCTCTTGATCTGTTGAACTCGTAGCAGGGTCATCTGAAGGATCTTGTTGATCTCGAGCTCCACCTCGCTGTGTACGCTATTCTTCTTTTCTTTATTAGAAGGATTAGTAGACTCTTTTTAAAGGATGTAACATCGAAGACTCGTCAAAAGTAACATCTCTGCTAATTATAATTTAGGTGACTTGGGATCAGGATTATATAGTCTATATCCTTTCACCCCTGAAGCGTAACCGAGAAAAATACATTTCTTAGCTCTAGGCTCTAACTTTCCCTCGTTTACGTGCATATAAGGGGCACCAATATTCTTAAGTTGGAGTAATTCAGCAGGAGTACCTGACCATATCCCTCAGGAGTCTTGAAATTGATCGGTGAACACGGTGAGCGGTTGACAATATAACATGCTGCAGCGATAACTTCAGCCAAAAATCATTTGTCAACCCAGCGTTGGAGATCATACATCGAGCTCTCTCTAAAAGTGTTCGGTTCATGCGCTCGGCAACACCATTTTGTTGAGGCGTCATTCGAACTGTGTGATGTCGAGCAATACCTTCATTCTTGCAAAATTCGTTGAACTCGCTTCCACAAAATTCTAAGCCATTATCTGTCCGCAACCGCTTGATATGTTTTCCTGTCTGCTTTCCAATCAAAGCTTCCATTGTTTAAACGTTAGGAAAACATCACTCTTCTGGTTTAAGAAAATAGACCCACACTTTCTCGAAAAATCATCGATGAAACAACATATATCTTGCAACACCTTTGGACGGAACACGAGAAGGACCCCATACATCAGAATGAATATAGTCCAAAGTACCTTTTGTCCTGCGGTACTGCTGGCGAATTGAAGCTGACTCGTTTCTGCTTCCCAAAAATACAGTGTTCGCAAAAGTCCATCTTACCAGTACTTTGACCGCAAAGTAGGCCCCGCTTGCTTAAAATCGTCAAGCTTTTTCTCCCATGTGCTCAAGTCGCATATGCCATTAACGCGTGGTATCAACCTCCGGGGATGTCGAAACTGCAGCGGAACCTGTAACTGTAGTTCCCTGCAAAATATATAAATTTCAGACCTGCAAGCTTTCATCACGACAAGGGCACCTCTGGCAATTTTCAAAACTCCACCTCACCTGAGAACCTGCACCCTTGAGATTCAAGTGTGCCTAAAGAGACAAGATTCTCTTCATATCTGGAACATGTCTGACTTCTGTGAGCGTTCGGATGATTCCGTCTCGACATCTTGATCCTAACTGTGCCTTTACCAACAACTTTACACGGAGCATCATTTCCCATCAACACATATCCACCATCAAAATTTTCATATGTGCAAAAACAATCCCGACTCCGACTTATGTGGTAAGAACAACCCGAATCTAAGATCCACTCATTATCAGACCTAATAATATTTGCAGTTGCTACAAATATAGTTCCCATTGCTCTCATCTGCAGCTACACTAGCTTCGGCGGGTTTATTATTTTGCTGATTATTTTCTCCTTATTTTTTTAAATTAAAACAATCAGCTTTGATGTGACCCTTTTTCTTGCAAAAATTACAGACTTTATTTCTGTACCTGGATTTTGACCTTTCTTTAGATCTGCTACTTTCAGCGTCTCTACGTTCTGGTCTTCCCCGTGCAAACAGGCCTTCTGCCTGGCTACCACTGTTTCTCCCGTAATATCCCTGTCTATCTGTTCTTCGATGTGTAAAGCAGATTTGACACTAGCATACGATATCGTATCTTTCCATAGATTATGGTGTCACGAAAATGCTTTAAAGACGAGGGAAGGGAACACAACAATATTATGGCCTGATCTTCATCCGTCACTTTGACTTCTACGTTCGCCAAATCAATAATGATAGAATCGAATTTATCGAGAT